>JAMWET010001656.1:95000-322500 GCA_024036415.1 Prochilodus magdalenae | reverse complement strand
TATCGGGATCTAGAGTATAGCTGCAAAGCTGCAGCTCAGGAAACAACAAAGAACTGCCAAGCTAACATGTGCCAAATGAAAAGCTTGGTGTAAGAGGAATAATAACCTAGGCATTACAAAAAGATGAGTTTAAGAAGTTACATTAATAATAGAACAATAACTTTTCAGTTTGACTACAGAATTTGTGAAAAATGACTCCATGCATCCAGTCTTATTATTTTAACACTGAAATTAAAAGGGGGTTACTGTGCCTTGTGACTTCAGCATCTTTACATACATACATACATACATACAGCTTACCCCCCTGAGCCCCAGAGAGTGCTGGAGCCCATCCCAGCGCTCAGTTGGCAGAAGGCAGGAAACAGGATGCACACAAACATTTTCACCTAAAATATCTCCAACTAGTCAGTCTGCATGTCTTCAAACGGTGGGAGGAAACCCACACAGATGACTTAACCAATATGACTTAAGCTCCCTGTATCATTCACAACTTGATTAAAACAATGTCGTTTATCCGTTAACATTTGACTGAAAGGGCACTCACATGACAGTTTCTTGTCCATAAACCTAAAAAAGAAAATGAAACAAATGAATTACACGTTTAGTTATCTTTGTTCGTGCTTTGATCTTATTGCCGATTACACGAGTAGCTAACTTCAGCAACGTGTAGAAGAAATCACATTTTCAAAATAAAACATTAAGTTGGCTTTAAACAAGTTTTTGTTTGGTTTCGGATCATTTTCGAACGACAAAAGCATGACCGATGCAACTCGACTACATCTTATCCATGTAGTGCTACCGGCTACCGAGCTAAATTAGCGCGAGCTCATTTTTGAGCAAAGTGCCTTACAAATATCCAGAATACCTAATTATACAAAAGATAACTTGACAAATACTTACTTCTTCAACTCTGGCGGGTGTGCTTTGCTCATGTTTGTTCAGCGCTAACAGCGGACACACAGACAACAAAAATCGTACAAAACGCGACACGAAGAATGAGACGCATGCGTGCGCAACCGGAAATTACGTTTTCGCGCCCTCCGGGAGCGGGTTATATCACCACCTTCAGTACTGGAGGTTGAAATTCACTGGATGCATTCAAACCCACACACTACTATCGTTATTCTAATATTCAGTGTACCTGTACTGTTTACTTTTGTACTTGCACATCGCACTTTACACATGCATTTACTTGCATCCATACAGTACTGTACTCTCCCTTTCTTTACTTAGTGTACTTACATATATATTATACTTCTTATTTTTCTCTCTCCTTTTATATTGATATTTATTTTTGAAGACTGTCGGGAATGGAGGAACTGCAAAGTACGAATTTCATTGTACAATATAACTGCTTGTTATGCTGTGCACATGACAATAAAACTCTTGAATCTGAATATATATATTATGTTTAAACTACAAGTATTAATCTTTATTAATGAGTAGTAGTGTACTTTTTAACATGTTATTTATTTTGGTAGTACTGAGTTTTGAGCCATGCACTGATTAAACTGCATTCTACTGTATTAAATTATAGGTAAGCATATGCAAAGAAATTAATGTAAAAACAGGGTACTTGTAAGAATCCAGTATAATAATATAAGTATAATATCATTTACAATACTTTTAATGACAAGATAATTCCATATTATTAATGATTATTATTATTTTGATAACCTTATTTTATTCTAAAAGGACAGGAGCAAATAAAAGCCTAAAAGAAAGGAAAATCTAAAAGTAGATTACTTGCTACAGCAGAGGTGCTCAATCCAGGTTCTGGAGATCTACCCCCTTGAAGAATCTTGGACCATCACACCTGGCTCATATAGTTCCTGAAGGTCTTGTGGGAGAATTTTTATAATGCATAAAAGTTTTACAATTGCAAAAACAACAGATGTTCATCATATTATGCTGCAAGATTAGTTGAGTTGGGCTGAAGTCATCTTCACACAGCTCTCTCTATTGGGCAAGGTGGCTCTTTCTGTGCCTGGCGTTATCAGCTTCCCTCTACTCCAATAAAGCGGAGTTACTCTTGCTAGGAGATGTGGATGCCCAACACTATGATGATCTCATAATAGCCGGTTCATTCGATTTTTTTGATGGAACGAGAACAGTTAAACTGAAAGGTAAGAGTAAGGAGTCAGATAAAGATCCCACAGATCATTTATGTATTCAGGTTTAGTTCCAGCACTAATCATTATCAAGTAGTATAATAACACACAAAGACATTTTTTTAAACATTAAAGCAATTTATCTCTGTACAAAACAAACAAGTGATTAAATCATACTATGGAAACAACCTCAAACATAAAGCAATAGAAACCCATGTACAGAAAACACCTAAAAACAAAAGCAGACTTGACCCAATATTTACATGCATCTCGAGACAAAGCAGTAGATTTGAAGAGGTAGTCTGTAAATGAAAAACTATATATATATATTTTTCAAGTCTCCAGCCATATGTACAGTGAAGGAAATAAGTATTTGATCCCCCACTGATTTTAAAAGTTTGTACTCCGACAAATAATTAAACAGTCTATGATTTTTATGGTACCTTCATTTTAACAGTGAGAGATGAAATTTCAAAAAGAAAATCTAGAAAATTAAATATTATTCAAATAAAAAATTATTTGCATTTCATTGAGGGAAATAAGTATTTGATCCCCTAAAACCCATGAATAATGTTGGCTCCCACAGACCACTGACACACCCAGATTTGGAGATGATCTGCAGAGGAGTGGGCCAAAATTACTCCTGAAGTGTGTGCAAACCTTATAAAAAACTACAAGAAACGTGCTGTGCCTGCCAACAAGGGTTTTGCTACCAAGTATTAAATTATGTTTTACTAGGGGGTCAAATACTTCAAATTAATTCAAATGAATTTTTATTTCTCATTTTCTCAGTTTTTCTTTTGATATTCTATGTATCATCGTTAAAATAAAGCTGGCATAAAATTGAGACGTTTAATTTATTTTTTTTGTATTAAAACTTTTAAAGTCAGTGGGGGATCAAATACTTATTTCCTCCACTCTATGTATGTGTGACTTCTGCTGAACTTCACATTGTCAAGACAAAACATTTAAACTGGGTTTTCAGTGAACATGACTGGTTATGGACAATAACAGCAAATAACCATCAACACTCCTTTCTTATTTTTCATACATTCATCTTTCTGCTTGGCATTATTTCACTTACATTTGTAAGACATCAATGGCAACTGAACTGGACACAGTATTTACCACTTCAAGGTGCAGCTCAAAGCTCACAAATAAAAGCTGCTATAATTCTTGTAAAGACAAAAAAGAAGGCATGCAACATACAATTCCTGATGTTTCCCTGTTAGGATGTTAATCTTTGAATCCTTTCAATCTCCACCAAGTTCGTCATTATTCTTTTCATTGTCACCGCCATTATGAAAGTGTGTTGTACAGTGTTGCAAGAAAGGATCCAGGTCCACAAATGCTTCTTTACACGGCACACAGTGATAGACTCTATTCACAGAGGATTCTGTAACCACAGGCAGATCAATCCCACCAGTACACACACTGCAATGGTTTGGGATGTGTGCAGACTGGTGAACCTCTTCATGTTTTCGCAAGGAAGACTGGGTACTGAAAACCTCCTCACATGATGTGCAAGGGTATTCTAAATTTTCATCTTGTGTCTCTGTATCATCCTTGTCTTCAACCAAAAGTTGGTTTTGCTTCTTCACTTCCTCTTCACTTTTGTTAGTCTTAATAAGCTTAGACTCCTTAGAAGGTTTTGAGGTAGGTTTTATTTTAAGGCTTTTGCCTGTTTTAAGTTTTTTGGCAGCTTTATTAATTTGGCCCGATTTCCCACTCTTTGCAAGGTGGGTCTGATAGTGGGAGCTATAGCTCCTGAAATGTGCCCAGCGAGTGAGATGGTGCAAGAATACCTTTCCGCAGTGCATGCATGGGTATGTCTCGCCTTTCTGCCTGTGCCGTGTGCTCTTTGCACAACTCTTCTGCTGTCTCATCCTCAAAGTGTCCCGTCTGTGTTCTTTTCTGTGAAGGTATAGCGTAGAGGTCTGAGAGAAAACCTTGTCACATGATCGGCAGGGGAACAATGTGCCCTCCCACTTTTGGTCAGGCTTAGTCGCCTCATTTACCTTCGTCCTACTACTTGTATGAACAAGACGCTGATGGGTAGCTAGACCTTGCACAGTACGGAACATCCTATGGCAGTTACTACAAACAAATGATAAGTCATTGGTCTCTAATGGGGAGGGTGGAAGGGAAGCATTGGATGACATGTGTGCATCATCAGGTGAAAGAGAAAGCACCACTGAAGGAGACATAAATGCCTTGGGGCTCAGTGGAGCTGGCAGGCATTCTCCAACCTGCTGGTGGCACAGAAGTTCCTGTTTATTGCTAAAGGCCCTTCCACATGGAGCACAGGCATAGGGGCTGCTGTCATGGTGAAGTCTGTGGTTAAAATGGTGGGACTGTTCCTCTGGGCAATGGGGGCCCGAGGCCTCAGCAAGACATGAGGGGCATGAGGCACACTGCTGTGTCCTTCCTTTACACAGTTTGCACACGGAGTGGTTGGTGAGGCATCTGTGCAGCTGCAGGGTAGATGCAAGGACAAACTTCTGGCCACAGTGATGACAGTGGTGAGGCTTATGCAGAGCATGGTCAGACTGTTGGTGGCAGGTCAAGCTGTTCAGATCTGAAAATTCTTGACAGCATTTTTTACAGATAAAAGGAATGGACTGCTGGGACTTTGGAGAACATCCTTGTTTATGCGCCACACGAGCCATCAGTTCAGCCAGTCTTGATAATGTGTCTGCTATGCGTCTGGGTTTTGGACAGGACTGTTCCCCATTTGCTCCATTCCAATAGCATCCATCCTAAAGCCTCTATAAAAAATTATTTTAAAAATTGCATTATTCAGCTCAATATAAACTAAGGTTGTCATGATCATGAAATTTTAGCTGCCAATTAATTGTCTTTTAAATAATTGTGATAAATGATTGTATGGCTGACATACTTGCTAGGTAGGTTTAGAATAGTAGGCCAAACTGCATAAAACTCTACAGGAAGTCAGAATGCTGTGTAGAGACAAATACCCGTCAGAGAAACTGACACCAAATGTTAATTTTTAATGGGATAATTTGACACAAGGCACATTAGTTGCAGTATTAAACTACGTTATTTGAACGACAGCCTTTAAACAATACATGCATAACACAAAGTACAATATAAATATTATATAAAGTTGTCGTAAAGATCTTTGCGAATCTCTGATAAGGTTTACTCGTTGTCCTCTAGTGACGTTTTGCAAGGTAAGTACTTTTTATTCCCTGAATATATCTGAATTAATTCGCTTATAAAATAAAAAACAGAATAATTATTTAATTAATTAACAACAATAAGTCTACTTGATGCGGCGAATCTAACAACTATTTTCAGTCATGCCTCGAAGTGTTTTGGCAGCTAGCTGGGCAGCTAACTACCCACCTAGCCACCAGGTACCGACCGCACTGATAGAAGACACTCACCAGTTTCGAAGAGTATATGCGGAGAGACACGACGATGGGCGTCAACAAAACAAAATTCTTTGAGCTTTAAATTAAGCTGCATACAAATCCTGCACCCCGATGTAGATACGTTAATAAAACCGAACATAAAGCACTGCTGTAACTTTTACTTTCGTTTGGACTCCAGCGGGTAGCCCAGGCATTTCGATAAGAAACTTATTTAAGCTACAAACTACAAATCCCTTAATTCCGTCGGTCAACCAAGGACCACAGTTTCACCTTACGTTGCCCGGAAAGCCACCCACATAATAAAATAGAGCCAGGTATATGTAGGCATCAATGTCAAACACCATTAATTTATTTACTGACTAGGTAAATACTGAACTTTAACATTTCTATTTACGAGTTATTAATTATAATGCTGGCGGACGGGAGCTTTTATTTTGAATAGTGAGAGCCTATGGTTGTCAAACATCGCCCACTAGGGAGGTGGTCTGAAAGAGCAGTCTTCATAAACCATCAATGATATGATAAGTATAATTATTCGTATGTCGCCCTTTTCACACACACACAATAAATAACATTTACTGCACCTGCTGTTCTATAAAACATAAAAAAATATTAAAAATAATTTTGTCTGGTGACACCCATCGACCTCCAGTTCACTTGGTGGCAGCCTTGACTCTGATGACACTTAAACGGAGAAGCCAGATTCGAGCTCCACTGCAAATTTACATTGCCAGGGATAGACGTTTTTTCGACCGGCTGACGAGAAGGATAGATAGGGTCAGTCATACCGATTCACCAATTACAGCAGTCTCTTTATATCCGTGTACTCATACGAGAATATAGCGAAGCATTCATTTGAACTGCCACTGTAGCTTTTCCACAGCCGGTGAACGTAATTTTATGAATAGGAGATTGTCCGGAATCGTCTAAAGACCACTTTAGCCGTTGCTATTTAATGGCATTTGCCGGCAGTACCCGGTGTATGCCGATGGGTGTACGGACACTGAGCGAGTTCTTTGAAATTGCCAGTTTACGTCCTGTCCTCACTGGTGGCACAGATAGGTGTACAGACCGGAGAAGGTGCCCCATCAGGTACGAAAAGATCAAACATTCCTTGGCTGGGGACAACCTGTTTGTGTCAGAGGGGCGTTTTCAGTGGCGACTTATTAAACCATTGTAGCAATTTGCACAGATTTATACTTCAGCTACATAGATAATGTTGACACATGAATGTCTTGTACGCCGGAGCGCACAATGCACACAGTTTGCTCTTTTCTTACAGGCACTTGTCTTCATGTGGAATCTTAATGACTAGGACTCCGAGAATGCTGTGTTTCCCAGAAGTGGAGCTGACTCCCACTCATCACAGGAGGAGCTTAATTAGTCTCAGTAATAAGAGAAAAGAATATTCAGAAAGGAGGATAATGGGGTAAGACAGTAATGCCTTTAAGATAATACCCTGAAACTGAAAAGTATGTTCTTTGTGTTGGCCTGAACCCAAGGTATTTTCATCAGACCTTGAAGTTTAGCCCAGTTCTATAATGAACTAGGAGACCTACAATTCCATAATGAAGAGAAAAGATAAAATTAGTTTAAAAAAAAAAAAAAAAGATTTTGAGATGTGACAGTTCATAGTGGAGAATGGACATTGAACTGTCTATACCCTGTAATGCAGCAGCACTGGGTAAACCCAAAGCAGAGCAGTTAGCACTAATCAACACCTTGCTTGTGCACTCTTTTTGCTTTTCAGTTCTAGTGTCAATAGAACGTGCAACAACATGGAAGTCATACGTTTCCTTCATTCCAAATTTTAACAAAAAAAAAATCATAAGAATACTGAATATTTTATCCAGTATTGTAAAATGAAATAAATTGTGGGCTAAATGTATCATTACAGTATAAGCGTGTATGGCAGCAGAACTGATTCCCTTGTATTTACTGATGATGCATTTGGAATTGTATAAGGCAATAGCTGTCATCTGCTCAGGTTCAGCCAAATGCTTTCAAACTCTCTGGAAGGCACTTCACAGAACAATGACCTAAAGCATATTGCAAAAGCAAACCAAGAGAGGTGGCCTATGTTATTCTACACCATTCACCCAATAAAATTAATACTAAGTTTGCACTTCATTCATTATGTATTTCAACTGCCAACATGTTGTGGTAGACAGCTATAATTCTGTAAAGACAGCTATAACAACTTGCTTGGCATTTAATAGTTAATCAACTTTGTCGTGCATTACTGCTACTCAGTGCTTTTCTTCAATAACTTCACTAACTTCAAATTATTTATCATTTGAACTCATGTTTCAGGTATTCAATGCAAGAGATGTATGATGTCGTAGCCAATGTGGATGACTACAAATACTTTGTGCCTTGGTGCAAAAAGTCCCAAACCGTCTTAAAAAGGCCTGGTCATGCCAAAGCTGAGCTTGAGGTGGGCTTCCCCCCTGTAATTGAGCGATACACTTCTATGATCAGCCATGTCCGTCCACACCTTGTCAAAGTAAGTGCCATTTTCATTCGATGAGACAGCCGTATTTTGAACTGTAACTACATTATTAACAATAATAACTTCACTTTATGAAGTTTTTAATCTGGTTCCTAGCTTGAATGCACAGTTCTAAGAGAGACCTTGAATTAAGCAAAAACCTTTACAGTATGTAGAGGTTCTTTTAAGCCCGGACACACTGAATATTAGGGCTGCACCCAGATGTTCACTTATTCAAAAATTTGTTAACAAGGCAGATATTATGTTTTTAATTTTGGGATTTGTTAGGAAAATTAGCAAAATACTGGTTTGAACTGCCTCTGTGAAGCTCAGGCAGCGCACTAACCTAAAAAGGACTGTAAATGTCTTTCGTTTGCTAGTTTCAATTTGTGTTGAAGTGATTATTGTGAGTTCTGTTTTGGGAGTGCTCTGCTGGCTTTGAGACTGTTTTTATTTGCCTTTCTGATGCTAATTTTAGTACAAAGCAGAAATCACATTTTAAATTAAATTTTATTTTAAAAATTGTAAAATGTGGAAATGTATACAATCTCAGTTTGGATGACTAATATGCCACACCAGGTAAAAAAAGCACATGAATGCTCTCAGTAGCTGACTAAAGTTTGAAGGTGTTGAGAAACAAGACCATTAGTAACTAGCAAACTTGGCTTAGCTAACATATGCCATCCTGTCACTGTGATGAAATTGCTTCTATCTGCTGTTTAAAGCCCTGTGTTAGGCTACACACTAATACACTTGTTTGACAGCCCCTTGGATTCTCTGTAAATGCACCAAAGCTGAAAAGTGTATTTGAAGGAAAAAAAACTTCTAACAACATACAACAGTAGAATAATAAAACCAGTCAATCTCAGCCAAGGGCAAAGAACAGAGAAATGTCCTTTCAGAGTCATGGTCTCCTATTTTTAATTACAGTCCAAAGCTCAAGCACAAACATGGTATTTGGGACAGCACTACTGAATGGGTGGCATTTATAAACAGCACCACATGAAGTACTACAACCCTTTAGAGTGCTAATAACTTCCCCTTGTGGAGTTACAAATGAGTTACAAACCAGGTCCATTAGAATCAAATATTTTTTAATGTGATTATTCTGTGAATAATTCTATTAATCACTTTGAATTAAATGTATACTTTAACCTGTTTTCCCCCTCCTCATTAGGCAATTTGTACTGATGGCAAACTCTTTAATCACCTGGAAACAATATGGCGTTTCAGTCCTGGTATTCCTGGTTACCCCCGTACTTGCACAGTAGATTTCTCTGTGAGTATTATGTTTCGTATCTTAATCTTTGCTGAAAATTGTTCACTTTTGTAATCTCTTATCTTTGTCTCCTCTTGCTTTCTACTATTCCGGCTGACAATGGTCAACTTGCAGATATCATTTGAGTTCCGCTCGCTGCTCCATTCCCAGCTGGCAGCAGTGTTTTTCGATGAGGTAGTAAAGCAGATGGTTGCTGCATTTGAGCACAGAGCAAACAAACTGTATGGACCTGAGACGCGTATCCCGCGTGAACTCATGTTTCATGAGGTCAATCAGATGTAAAACACTGGCATGCCTTGAGGCACTGTATCTGGAATTTCCAGACATTCATCACAAACATTCTGTTTAGGGTACCTAAAAAAATGGTAACTGTATTCACTGCACTATGATGACACAGCATGTTCGTCTACCTCACAGAGTGCTTCCACTCTGTTTTCTTAAAGCACAAGAGTTAAGAGTACATTCTCCAGTTCTTCACACACTTACAACTCTACATAGAAGGACAAAATGTGCTGAAAGGCAACTTGTGGTGGATGTGATAACTCTGAATGTAAGTATTTGGAAGACTGTATGCAGCTATTGCACTCCTGCATTCCCAATGAATGAGAAGTGTTGCAGTCTTTGTTGAGTCTTGGGTTAACTTGAGTTTCTGTCTTAGGTTATTTGTGATCTTTTGTTGCTTTGTATTTCACACGAAGTGGTTTCATGTGTAGTTCTTTTTTTTTAAAGAAATGTTTTTATGTTTCATGTTTCATCCCAAAGTGATGATATCTTAATAGACAACTGTGATTAAATGGCCAATTTAAAATAAGTTCACCTATCTATCTGTCTATCTTAGCTTTGATCACCCTGCAATAGGATGATCATAATGAAAACATGGTCTATTACTGTTTAATATGTTGTTCATATAATCAGTAACATGTCTGTACTTAGCCTTATTTAGTTTTAGCATGATTTCTCCTTTTCCAAAATATATGCATAACTGCAACATGGGGCTCTACAAGGAACCAAGATTAGCATTTATGAATTTGCCCAATTTTGATTGCAACTAATTGCACTGAAGTGACAGACTGCATACATTTGTTAAATACTGTTTCTGTGTATTACATTTAGGCATACCAATAATTAACATTTACCACGCTCAGTTTTCTTAGATGCAGTTAAAACAGTGTGCAGTGTTATCAAACCTTGTATTTGGCCCACTGGATAAAATCTTCCTTTTTTGTGTGTTTAAAAATCAGTGTTTTTACCATGTCATTCAGTGTTTTCACATGTGCAATTTATGATTATCCACTTTAAAGCTGAGCTACTGAATAACTAATGCTTTGACTTAACATCCAAATGAAACTATCTATCTATCTATATCTCTCTCTCTCAAACTTACTGTGTACTTTTATCCTTTACGTAAGTACATATATAAAGGTTTAATTGGAGACATATTTGCTGTGGCATGTTCAGCCATATCCACAACAGCTACAGTCAAGGGGGGCTAAATATATTAAGAACACTACAAAAACTTACATGTGTAAAAAAAAATCACACCTACTATGTCAAATGGAACTGCTTTAATGTCCTAGTTGTTCTATTACTATAAGTTACTGATTTATGTTGCTATAAAATATTTCCAAACTAAGACTGTGTGGCTGCTTCATGCTATAACTGTGCTATGTGGTGTGTAGTGTTTGCATGTTTAGTGCACTAAATCAGATAAGATAAATATGAATCACTGATTTTCAATAACAGTTTCAGTTGGCTGAAAAAATATTATAATTGGCTATGCCACCTTGAGCAGCAACAACTGCATCCAAACATTTCCTATAACTGGATGTCAGTCTTTCACATTGTTATGGAGCAATAACAAAACGGTCATATTTTTCTTTTTAACCAGAGAACTGCTCGTTCTTGTGCATTAATTTATATATGGACCAGAGGGGCAGCTGAAGCCTATTCCAGTGCTCACCAGGTAGAAGGAAAGAAAGACCCTGGAGAGGTTGCCAGTCCACTGCATGCACACACACACAAAAAAAAAATAATAATAAAAATAAAATATTGGGCAATCCTCAGTTTTAACCCCAACTTTTTTTTTGTTTTTTTTTTTTATATATGTATAAAATATAAATACATACAAATTAAAACACCACTTTCCACAATCTGCCAGACCTTTGTTAAGTATCCTAAGTTCTTCTGTATACATGCAGCTCACACTATAGTGCACTGTAGGACCTGCAGAAAACAGAGGTTCCAAAACATTGTTAAAAACATTTATTTGTTTTTCCTCCCCCACCCCACCCCACCCCACCCCCCAAATGTTGTTCAACGCAGCATCTCTTTTCCATTCAACCCAATTTACTAGTTCCTCTACCTTTTGCAGTCATCCTGACTTCAAGCAATTTATGTTCTCTCTAATCATTATTGTTCCTCAGTATTAGAAATAACCTGACAAGATACACTGGAGCAAATAAAACATGGGCAAACACAACTGAATACTGATGATTGAGAATACCTCGTATTACAAATACCCATAATGAAACAGAAATTGAGATGGCATGTCACCTTGCTGTGTTCAGTACATGGAGTGTTTGTGGATAGTGACCATGAGCTGCTACGAATTTAAACCACCTGAGAGCAAGCATGAAACATGACCGGCCAGTGACGAACCAGAGGACAAGCGGCACCCCACACACGGTTTTATTTACAAGAATCTCGAGTATGTGTGTTTAAATGATATTAAAGGGTGCAGGCGTATAAAAAGATTAAGAGTGGTTACAGCATGCTCAAAAGGTGAACAGGAGAACATTTAAGACACCCACACCTTGATCTAGTGAATACATTCATGCTAAATATTTACACACCATAAATAAAAATCACAAATTATGTACTCACAAAATCAGCGATTTCTTTGTACACGAACTGTACAAATACTTAAAACTCTACATATGAGGACACTAAAATCAAATTGGGGGGGATTTCTAGAACTAAAAATAGAGGATTCCAAACTAGCAAGTGCTTATTTTGGAGTAGCAGATCACTGAAGCGCTTTTGTATTATCAGGCATATTCAAAAATTAAGAAAAAATGGGCCTCTAATACTGAAAGCAGTGGCTGCTCAGACCAAGGTTTCAGCTTGCTACCGGCACGGACACTAATATAAAAAAAAAAAAAATGGTGCAAACCAAAGCTCACCAGTACAACCACAGTCAAACTTAAGTACCATCACACTCATTAAACTACCCTAGAACTTCTAATGGTAAAAACAGGGAAAGAGACTGACTTTAAATCCAGGTTATTTCTAATATAAAAGAGGAACACCAGAGGATTATCTAAAAAGACATAGTTGATTGAAGTCAGAAAGCAGTACAATAATTGAAAGGGCCAGTACCCTTTTAACAGATCTGCATGCTGTTCATTAATAAATGAATGACTTGTGTTTAAGAAGGACCTGTGTGATCTGGAGTGTTCTTAGAGGGAGAAACATGGTAATAGTGTTATTCAAGAAGGGTTGCCAGCTAAGAAACATCTGGTCGGTTTCAAGGAGAAATATGTCAATTTTCTTTCATTTTCATACACAAGGCCTAATAACAGCTGTTGAAAAGGGAAAATAACTAAACTAAACTGACTGCTACTAAGTTTGTGAAAAACATGGTGTCTGTCTGTTTATTGCAATAAAGACTTTGTTTTTATACACAAACCAAAAGGAGCTCCAAACAGTAAATAACTAATGCTACTATGAGTGTGTTCATCTTCAAACCCCAGTGTCTCTATTGAAACTGCATATTTAACAAAAAAAAAATGTAATTAAACAATTTTAATATGGGATACTTAAGAGGAAATCCATGACAAACAGTTACTTTAATCTGGAAAATGTCTAAATGTATGTTCAGTTTAACCTTTCTCTCTCCTCTGTAGGTTTAGGGACTGCAGACCAGAATGCGTTTAGGTTATTCAAGATGAAAATCAAACAATAAATGGTTCTGAATAATGAAGGGCCTTTTTTCTTTTAAGTGACAATTTAAAAGTGTACTGTCTCTTTGAATGCCTTGGCCCAGGGGTTTATTTCTATTATAGATATTTTAGCATCTTCTCTGATCCAGAAGCCTGGTTACTCTAGCCTGATTTGGCTCCCACTAGGCCCATAAGTCCGTCTGTGCTCATGGACTTGGGGCGTTCCAGAGGGAAGCCCAGCGCTCTGCTCCACACCAACTGAGCCAGGACACCCAGGGCCCGGGACACACCAAACAGCACCGTGTAGTAGTTCATTTCAGTCATGCCATAGTACTGCACAAAAGATACGACAAAAAAAAGCATTATCAAATGTGTATCCTAGTACCAAACATGTAATTCAAAAGAGTAGATGATCATTTTAAACATGTTTTCTGCCCTGGTAAAAAAATAAGACGTACCTAAGAATAAATTCTTATAGTAATACTGATACTAGCAATAATACTAGCTAATAATAATAATAATAATAATACCACCACCAACGACAACACTCAAAATTAACTGAGTATAGAAACAGATCTATCAATTCTCCACCTGAACTAAGCTTGAGGTCAATATGGCTTGTAGGCAGTGTCTCACCTGCAGCAGCACCCCGCTGTGAGCGTCAACATTGGGCCAGGGGTTCTTGGCCTTGCCCTGCTCCAGCAGTACATTGGGCACAATCTTGTAGAGCTGAGCCACCAGCTTGAACATTGGGTCATTTGGAAGATGCTTAAGGGCAAATTCACGCTGGCATGTATAGCGGGGGTCAGTCTTCCTCAGGACAGCATGTCCATAGCCAGGCACTACCTGTGCCACAAAAGGAACACAACAAGACAGTTTAAATACAATACAGTTCTTCAGGCAAGGTGCCCTGTGCATGACACTGTGGCCTCTCTGTTCTTACCCTGCCAGATTTCAGTGTGTTCCAGATGTAATCCCTCATCTTTTCATCGGACACTTCACCACCCAACTCCTTCTGTAAGGCTGTCAGCCATACCAGCACTTCCTGTGGGATACAAATAGTGAAAACCCATTTAGAATTCTCAAATGTTGATGTGGCCCAAGAAGCCACAAGCTAAAGACAATAAAAAAAATTTTTTTAAAAACCAACATATTTAGGTTTTTACCTGGTTAGCCAGTCCATGCAAGGGTCCAGCTAGGCCATTCATAGCTGCACTGAAGGAGAGGTAAGGGTCAGAGAGTGCACTGCCCACCAGATGGCTGGTGTGAGCACTGACATTGCCACCCTCATGGTCACTGAAACAATAATAAAAACACACACAATCATGCATTACTTTCTATCTTGCTTTACCATTTCCACCCCCTGTAAACCATTAACTATTCATTCAAAATACAATTGAATGAATTAAATAGGGCTCACAGACCACTTACAAGAGAGTGGTAATGGTTTATGGTCAAATGTTAATTAAATATTAAAGAAAATAAATCAAGAGCTACCTCAGATAAAATGACTAATGACCAAGTAATGGGTGGAAGGTTTCATTATAACTAATTGCTATTATCCCATTAAGAAGGAAACGTGAATGAGCTGTGCAATCTTGCTGCATTCTTAGCAGTTAAGGGTCTCTTCTTCTACTCTGTGATTCAATACAATTGCTTTTATACCATGAAAAGTGTTGGAAGAAAAGATGTACAAAAGGAAACAAGTATGCCAGTAACTTTAGGTATACTCTATACATCTATACATCATAAGGGTCACTTTTCTAAGGCTTCCATTTAGTGTCTCACAGCATGTTACTATCAGAACTATTGTACTGGCCATGGCAATTTATTTGGCAATGTGTGTTTAGAGGCAAGGGCTTGCATTTATCTCTGCCAGTACACCATGATTATGATGTTTCTACTAAACTGATTTAGCTGAAGACAGCTGTCACAAACTACTCATCACTATATTAAGAAACAGTTACAAAGGAAACCTTGATAAATGTCCTTGATAAATAATTTCAAGCAATAAAAACAAGTGTTTAACGGAAAACTCTTGAGAAGTTGTCACCTGTGGATGGTAAGGTAGAGCCTCATAAGCTCAGTGAACTGGGGATCATTGTAGCCTAACATGTTGGTAAAATTGTGGGACCAATCCAGGTTGGAGTCAATCGCTCCAATGCTGCTGCCCTCACGGTACAAGTTGCGGTAGATCTTAGCAGCCACACAGGGAAGCTTGGCAATCAAGTCCATGGAGTCTTCATATACAAACTAAACCCGAAAAAAAAATTGAGGAACTGAATCTCTTTCTTTATAAATTAGGTTTTGCATGTTACTGTATTACCTGAAATAAAAAAAAGCCTTACCTCCCAGTACTTGCTCTTATGGACTCCCTCAGAATAGGCTCGGGCAAAGCAGCTTTCACTGTTTAGGGCAGTAATGGCAGCACTGAACTGGGACATGGGGTGAAGGTTAGTGGGAAAGTTGTCCAGCATGGTGACCACATGAGAGGGGAGAGCTGCCCGCTTTGCCCATTCTTTAGACAACCAGTTTACCTATGGAGATAATACAATGATGCAGAGTTAGAGGCATCAATGGTTCTACATCTTATGAAAATGCAGAACCAACACCTGTCCTGAACTGGCTATGAAGGGTCCTAGGTGGGACTGCTGGATCAATGATAGCTGATGCAAGCATAAACAGTAATCTGACTCCAGCCATCCTCTAGTTTTACAGAAAGCCCCCCCAACATAAGGCATACATAATTTAAATTCCAGTGTTTTCACTCCGTGAGGCAATGCAGCCCAGCCCAGCCCAGCAGAGTCATAGCTAATCTCAATCATCTAACGAAAGGAGAGATAAAGCTTCACAGAACGGGCTTACAAACAGCCACCATGACCTCGAATGAAGCAAATATGCCATCAAACAGGTTTTTGGACAGTCAAGACTTGAGACTAAAATCTTTTTCAACTTTGCAAAAATGGGAGCAACTGAATCATTAATGCAAGTGTGTGAGCATGGCGAGTAAAACATGCAAACTCTGTAAACCATATTCATTAAATCATAATAAAAACAGTAAAAACCCCCAAGTCATTTTACCTGTCATGTCAACAGAATTTACCAATTGTTTATCAACAAGCTGACTTTGGTTTAGTTTATTATAAACAGAAATAGGGATGTAAATGATTAACCTCTTAACACCAAAAACAAGCCCTTTTACAAACATTTATGAACAACAACTAACAGTTCCTACTGAAATAGGCAGGTTTATTATTCAAGTTGAGACAATATTTCCAAATTGTATCAATGTGGGCAAAATAGACAAATTGTCCCACTACCCCACTACTACAAAAGCAATAAAAAGAACAGTTAATAATAGTGCCATTCTGGAGGATAATAAACCTGTATTACTGAATCTACATTTTGCATAATATGCCATGTATGCTCCTCACCTGTTCTTCAGTGGGCACCTGGCCTGTGACCAGCAGCCAAAAGAGTCCCTCAGGCAGCGGTTCTTCACCTCCTGAGGCTTTCGGCAACAGCTTCTGACATTCAGGAATGCTGTAGCCACGAAAACGGATGCCCTAGAGTCCATAAGAAACAAATGCACAAGTACAGTGTGTAGTAGGTAGCTCTTGTGCAACATCTCAGCAAGGTAATCAATTTAAATCAGTTTTAGCTGAGGTGGTTCATCGATCCAAATTGGCTTACAAATATATCCCATGTTTCATTAAAGGTTAAACAAACAACGACTTACCTCATCAGGGTCTAGTACAGAGGTCTCATATACTAGGCCTTTCATGCCCCTCATTCCACCATAGACCTGTTCAGCATAAACATTAAAATTACACACACCTACTATAAAACTTGTACCACTTCATATGAACAGCACTGACATGTTGAGGCTAATAGGATACCTCTAACAATAGTGGATCAACATGTGAATGTAAACTCAGCAATAGGGTTACTAAAGGTAATAACATATATATACACACACACACATACAAACATGTGTGTCTATAATTAGATTCCACTGATATGAGCTGGAAAAAAAAAAAAAGATGACAAAACCAACATGACTCACACCATGACCTTGGCAACCCTGAAAAAACAAGCTAGCCAATCAGAAAACCAGAGCAGGGATTTAAAAAAAAAAAATAAATAAAAATAAATAAAAAAAACATTTTTTGCCCTATGTCCTGAAGGAAAAGCCTGCTGATGGCCACAAAGTACAAGCAAACACATTCAAGCAAACAATAGAAATAAATTAATTATGAATTTATATTATTAATAACTACATAAATAAAAAAAATAAAAAAAGATAACTAATCTTAAGAAACAAAGGGTAATTCCAGAAAGAACAAGTTACTATTAATATTAGTATTATCATTAAAATAAATAAATAAAAATAAATATAGCCGCAAGCGGCAATAAGTGGGTTCAAGCACGCATCAGGCCAACGATGCTTCAAGCTACTTGAGCCAACTAAGCCTAAGAGGTCGGGGTCTCCTCCTGAACATGCCAATATAAGCCAAAATACCAGACAGGCAGTCCAATATCTGACATGTTATAATATTTAACATTATGAAATATTTAAATTTCAGACACCATATATTATTTCTAGGTCAGTCAAGATAATGTACATTTAAGTACTAGCTGTGTTTCATATGAAAGCCTCAGGCAGCTTTTATTAATGTTATTTGGCATCTTGTCATTCGTGTTTGGTTCCATCTAGTAGTCAAAAAAGGAAGTGTTCAAAAAAGGGGATAAAGAAACACACTGAGTTAAAATTCTGCTCTGTACAACAGTTTTGACAAAATCTGAACAATGCCTGATTATAGCAAATCAAGTACAATGTATTAATGACATGTGACAGGTTCATTGTTTTATGAATTCCACCCCCTAGTGGCCAAATCTTTTGAAACTTAACTGGTTGATAGAAAGTGGCTACATATAGACACATTTCAAGTTTCATGATGATTGGTCAATGTTAAGTCTGTCAAAAGGCCTGCTGAATGGTTATTGGCTGATGGCGACCACAAATTCCAATGCGTCCAGCTGTCCCTATAGACTCACTTGTCTAAGTCTGGGCCTTAGCTGCTCTGGGCTTGCACTACGTGCTAGAGACATTAATAATAAATTTACCCACACTGAGGTATGAACCTGCCATGGCTCTGAAACCCAGGGTCTGAACTAAACTGTGGATCTGGAGAATCATTACCCCTACTCAAGCCCTTAGTAACATTACTACACAGTGTAAATAGACAGCATGCATGGCAAGCAATGGGAGAAAAAAATTGTTTCTGATTAGGCTCAAGACGACTATAGAACTTCAGCTCATAATGAACTGACACAAATGCCCAGGAGCAGAATCAGGTACACCATATCAGTCTTGGGCTTACCTCACCTACCATTTGGATCTACAACCAGTCACCTACAAAAGGTACTTAGGACTTGGAGCCTGTATGTTTAGCTAAGACCTTAATCAGAAATAGGCCTCTCATCAAAAAACAAAGATTCTCTCACCATATCCACAGTGATTTGGCCAATGTTGGTTTTGCCATATTGCTGCTTGAAGTTCTTGATCCTGGTCTGTTCTTTGGGAATCAGATCTGCCAGCACATCTTTTAAATTCTAAAAAAAAAAGAAAAAAAAAAAAAGGTCACATCACAATTGTGAACGTGTGAAAGAAAAACGTGTTGAGAAGCTCAGAGTTAGGAAAGCTTCAATGAGTACAACTGATTTGACAACCATGAGAGGGAGAGTGTGGAAGTGAGTTTGAGAGTGATTAAAAGTGTCAATAGGGGTAGGACCTTTCACTCACACAGACTGCTGGTAAAGTCATGTGACGAGAGGAAAGACAAAGGTTAAGTGGAAACCAGATTAGGTAGCAAAAAAAAAAAAAAGACAAATACGGTGGGGAAAATAAGTCTTTGATACGCTGCCAATTTCCAGAGAGGTATGTAATTTTTAAATCGTAGGTACACCTCAACGGTGAGAGACAGAATCTATAAAAAAAAAATCCAGAAGATCACATTGTACGATTTTTAAATAATTGATTAGCAATAAGTGTTTGATACAATAGAAAAACAGAACTTAATATTTGGTACAGAAAGCTTTGTTTGCAATTACAGAGGTCATTCCTGTAGTTACAGACGTTTCCTATAGTTCTTGACCAAGTATGCACACACTGCAGCAGCGATTTTGGCCTACTCCTCCATACAGATCTTCTCCAGATCTTTCAGGTTTCGGGGCAACATTGAGTTTCAGCTCCCTCCAAAGATTGTCTAGTGAGTTCAGCTCGGGAGACTGGCTAGGCCACTCGAGGACCTCGAAATGCTTCTTACAGACCCACTCCTTTAGTTGCCTTTGCTGTGTTTTTCGGGCCATTGTCATGCTGGAAGACCCAGTCACAACCCATCTTCAGTGCTCTTACTGAAGGAAGGAGGTTGTTCATACAAAGTGATTTTCTGGATTTGTTTTTAGATTCTCACAGTTGATGTGTACCTACAATAACAATTACAGACATCTTAATTCTTTGTAGGTTGAAAAACTTGCAAAATCAGCAGAATATCATGCTTATTTTCTCCACTGTATAATCCCTAAACACACCACAGTTCCACACATCTAGAAGACATAATTAGATATGGCTCAGAAAACTAAACAGCATAGTGTAACTAGCTCATTTCAAGACACCAAGATACTTACTGTGGACACACTGGCATTTCTGGCAGCCACGACCACACATGCTGCATTCTGCAAAACAAAAAGCAATACGTATTGATGCAGCATAATCATGAAAGAAACTGTATCTGCACCTCATAGGGGTGCAACACAACATTTACAGAATCTATGCATTGATTCTTAACCATTTAGTTAAAACCACAGCTAAAATCATTAACTTAAACCATCCAGGCTAAAACTTGTTTACATTTAATCAAATGTCCCACAGCATAGTGAAAGCTGAATTGGAGACAAAGCAGGCAGGTTGTTTCCAACGTCTTCCCATAAACCACTGGTAGTTATCTTGTGATCTGCTATCTGATAATATAAATTGACTCAGAATGACAAAGTGCAGGCATGGAGAACCTGCCAGAACAAAAGTTTACCATTCACCTCAACCTAGAAAAATGCAGCACAATGTGCTGAATAAGGGGCTTGAAGACAACCAGGTTACCACGTTCTTGAGTACAGGCCACTAATACTTCTGTGGAGGCTGTGACAGTGTAGTGTTCTGAAACCCTACACCTGTTACCCAGCACTCACCATTTAAGTCAGGGGGGCTGAACACGAACAGACCCGAAAATAAAAAGAAGCCTGTCAGAGCCATAACACACTTCACAGTCAACTGATGTTAAAACTGACCTGGAGGAGCAGCAGATTATGTAATAGGCTAGGCCTGGGAGATTCTGTTAACCTGTTATAACCTAAATAACTAGCTCAAACCCTACCAGAGTTTCATGACTGCATGTAAAGTAAAACACCTAATACACAACCTTCTTTATCAACAGGCAAGCCAGACTGCAAACTAATTACAGCAACCCAAGTTATCACAAAACATTGTTTCCAGTCGTCAAGATCTTAAACACATAGACAAATTGTATGTATGTATGTATGTATGTATGTATGTATATATATATAAATAAATAAAACACACACACATTTGTACATTTAAGGAGCTAATGGTCAGTTGGCAGGTGTCACCTTTGTCTCAATGACCTTTGACTCATTTCCGGCTACAGCCTTGCTCTATTCAAAGAGAGATTGTGTTGTGACCCTTACAGAGGTCAATATGCTGCCATGGAGCTATAAGCAGGAAAGATGGTTGTGGTGTTGGCAGGTTAAGAATGAATCACAAAAACTGCCGTTCGTAAGAAGAGTTTTGCAGGTAAAATGAAAAATAAGAATCCAAATGAATATCACCAGAAAACAGGATACATGTTATACAGGTCAGCTAAGCCTTAGAATGAGGTTTTGCAGGAGACACTCAGCATATTTTCTTATTACAGAACAGTGAAAAGCAGCAATTCTATAGGTTTCATCACTCATTACAAAGTCAAAATGAATATCACTGCAGCTGTTCCAAGCAGTAATTTCATATAGCCAGGTTTGTTAGGGTGTCAGTGTTGTCATGGTCAGCATTTGGTTTCAAGCATCCCGGTGAAACAAACTTTGAGTTCAATACTC
Organism: Prochilodus magdalenae; assembly: GCA_024036415.1. Classification (NCBI taxonomy): domain Eukaryota; kingdom Metazoa; phylum Chordata; class Actinopteri; order Characiformes; family Prochilodontidae; genus Prochilodus; species Prochilodus magdalenae. The sequence continues at coordinate 301,111 of JAMWET010001656.1, read as the reverse complement.
ATTTTAAAATGTTCAAAGGAATAAAATGTTGGGCTCTTTCCCACCAAAAACAAAGAAAAGAAAAGTCAAGAGGTACAATGGATGGCTTTAAGAGCAGCATGCCTAAAAAGCAAACACAGGATTTCAGGTAAACTTTGACAACACTTACATAACCGAAGTAATAAAACACAGGATTGACACCATACCAACATAAAGGCAGGGTTAACCTTGTGCAAAGTTCAATTAAGAAAGGAGAAAATAAGGACACAGTCACTTAAGGTTCTGTCATTCAGACAGAGAAACAGCTGTTTATCTAACTAAACTCTGCCCAAGAAGCAGGCTAAATCAGATATGACCTCCTTAGCTCAGAGGTGACCAATAAAGGAATTATTTAAAAAGATTTCTGTACTGTCGTTTACAGCCCAACCATACTGTATATGGGCAATCTATTTAGTGTTCATTAACTTTCTACAAAAGACTGCATGAGCAATGCTCACATGACTCAAAGATCATTTTCACATAGATACAGTAAGCACTGTTACTGAACTTGCCTTCCTTTTTTAAAGACTGTTAAAATACTTAACTGGACGACATTACCAAACAGCTTAGCCCCCCAGTAAGGTAAAGAACCCTTCAATCTAGTAGTAGTAGCTAATTTAGTAAATGGCATTCTGAAACCAATGTCAGGACCATATGTTACATACCATGCCTTTGTGCTTATCACTATCCTGACAGTCAAACATTACAAAAATGTACAGCACAAACTGTCCACTGGAACCTGACTTAAAGCATGGGAGGAGCAGCTCTGCATGCAATGTATTGTTCCCATTCTGTATAATTACAGAAGGACAAATAACCCAAACCAGTGGATTCATCTGTAGCCTACTGCAAGTTAAAACCCTCGGACAAACAATGAAAACCAAAGCAAACTCTGAAAAAAAAAAGAATACTGAATGTCAGATTCAGCAGCCATGAGGGACATGCCTAACGTGGAACAGCTAAGCAAATGTTAAAAGTGACAAAGATGCAGACCCAGATCCACTCAGAATCCAGTCAGGCCCCAAAGATTTGGGTTATAGGCATGATCAGCTAATGTCTTGTCTCTGAATCGCTTGATCCGCCGCCTTATTCGAAATTAGTAATTATTCGCTTCGCTTTCGAGTCTAAAATTAAAAGAGAAGGACACTATAGATTAATGCCGGTAAAACAGCTAGCTAGGTAAGTAGCTAACTTTTGTTCTAGCTATCCAGCAGCAAGGCTCATAAAAAAAGGTATAAAGCGTAAAAAAAACACATCACTCTAACGGCAAGAAAAACGAAACCTGAACAACCGTTGGTTATTTAGTTAGGGGTTAGTTAAAGGCTGGTGTTGGGCAAATAGTGTAACGACAAATAGGTGAGCTAAGTGGCTAACACTGTAACCGACACAGTCACCCTCCCTTAAGCAGTAGCAGCTAATCACTACCCAGCTGACACAATACTATTTGGAACAGCACGGTTATCCTCTCACCCGGGGTGTTTTCTGTTAGATGTATGGCAACCTTTCGGTGACACAAAAACAGCAGAGGTTGCTGTTGTTGGGACTTTAAGGTGCCGGAGAGAAAACGACAGGAAAAGCTTAGCGGCTAACCAGCTCGATCGACACTGAAGTCTACAGTTTGCTGGCCTTTTCGGGGCCATCGGCTAAGGTGAAGAGTCTTACCTTTGAGCTAAGCAGCCTCGGGGCTAGCCTGCTGATACTGAGAAAGGACATTATGAGTATAAGTATATATAAATATAAGTGTTCGGTGGTGGTGAATCCGCTGCCGTTACGCCGCGGAGCTGGCTGAAGGTGCCCCTTTGATACGGTGGCTGCAGTGAAGGTTGAAGAAGGGACTCGGGCCCAAATGTAGCCTCGGTGTGAACCAGTTGGGGCCTGGTAATGAGGAAACAGCGAAGCGCGATGCTATTCGTCACGCTGGTGTACGGAGGGATTTGATTGGTAGTCATCTTCCTTGCCCTTTAATGTGATTGGATAACTCCTAGATAGCAAAACCGTACCTTCATAATAGGAGTTCAGGAAAATGCCTGAGGAAAAACAAGGGGTTTGTAAATTAGGGATCGGCAATTAGTTTTCCGATGCAGAATAGACACAAATTACACAAGATAATTTATTTATAAGAATGCATTAAACACATCGCACATTTTTAGATGCAATCAGTGAAGTTTATTGGACAAAATTAAACATTAGATTAAGTATAAGGTCCTATTTCTGTTGTTTATGTTGCTGTTTCTTGGTTAAAGGTATGTGGTTTGTGTTTACTGTGTCATTCTGCGTTGGGAGGTCACTGATAACATGAAGCCTGTAGAAGGTTGCGACCTCTCCTCTGTGTGTTTACTGTTTTATGTGTGCCTGTCTGCTGATGTTAACAAAAGATACGTTTCTTACAGTGGGATCATGACATCCCCCGTGTCCAACACCAATGCTGGGGTAGTTTTTGTCAAGCTTTTTTATTTCTGTTCTTATTCCCCTAACAATTTTACACTCTAAAGTACTGTGTAAAAAAACTATTAATGTGCTCCTCCTGCACATACAATACTAAAAGACTGTACTAAAGTGTTCTAATGAAGTAAACGTACCATGATTTGTTATGTCTTGTCACTTTTGTAATAAGACTATTACCTAATTACCTTTTTTTGGTCGAAAAGACTATAGTGTCACACCTTGTACACTGATCTTTTAATAAAATGTCATTAATTAGTCTTAATGTCTTCAACTAGTCATAGTTTTGGATATTAAAATGACCATAAATACAGAACACAGCAACAGTTTCCAATGGGTACATCCCAGCTTTTAACAGGTCAAAACAAGCAAAAAAAGTAGGATATGGGTCTTGGAAATATAGTGGAGATAAAGTATCCAAAGACATCCAAAATGGAAATACTTCAATAAAGATACAACAAAAACTACTGTACAATAACAAATTACATTTAGTTTGTTACTGTTTACCACTGTATGTTTGGAAACAGACAATGGAAAAAGGAAAAAAAAAACGTATTTTGGTCACTATGTAAATAAAAAACAGGATGCAATTATGTGCAAATCATTGCAAGCATATGTTTAACTGAAAATAGTACAAAGTGAGGATTTGTATTGTTTTATGGTTTGTGTGCAGGGTGTTGATGATCTTGCAATCTAATGATATCAGTGTGGCTTGCATATAGCAACATTTATGTTTTGACTTTTTGTGTTTTTGATCTCACAGTTTAAAAGAGTGACATGGAGGAAGAATGTCAATAAATATGTGGGTTGAGAACGTTCTTGTTTACTTATATGATGCCAAATGCAAAATGATGGCACAACTTCAGAGGTCTCATGAGGTAAAACCATTCTTAATAAATACGTAATATATTATATATAAGAATAGTTGCACCCAGAGGGAAGTGTCAGACTGCAATGCAATTTGGCAGGAAGATAAAGTTTACTATGAACAATGAATGATGAAAATGTAAACTGATATGGGTAATATTTATTAAGCTACACATAGAGCACAGATTTTGCAGTAGGGGTGGAGGTGTAATAACATCAGGCCTTCTGGACATGTGACACATAACAACAAACTGTTCATCTTGCCGATGACCACAGTGCCTCCACACACGTTGATCGTCTCCACAAGGACAAAAGTGGGACTTGTCACTAAAGGTGAAATGCTGCCATTCTCAGTTAGTCCTTGACAATCTGGCACAATACTATTGCAGTCTTTTGAGAGGTGGATGTGGTGCATGCAGTCCTCGTAACAGTCTGCCAACTGCTTAAATTACTTTCAAACTCTTCTCTGATCACACAGAACAGAATAACTTTATGTAGTCAGTCAGGTACAGTGATAAGGCCCATCCTTGCTAATGTCACATGCACGGCCAAGGATGAAACTTGAATCATTTGCATGTCTAATGATGTTACACACACACCCACACACACAAACACCATATACATATATGGTGTTTGTTGATTATATATATACATATATAAAATCAATTCAGATTATTCTTCATTTTTCTCAGAAGGCACTATCGAAATTTAAATAATTGAATATCAATACTATTGGTTTTTGATCCACCACATTGTGTAGCTGTGCTGTAGGCAAATGACTATTATGGAGATTAATTAAAGTAAATATTTTATGTAGGGACAAATACACCAGTCAATTTCCTTTTTAACTGAATTGATCGATGTATATTTGCTTGTTTAATTATTAACATGTAATATCTGCACATACTGTATATAAAACTAAAAGTGGGCAGTGTTTAGTCAGTGGAAAAAACACAAACAATAAACAAAATACTGTTTATTACTGGATGCAGTGTGTTGCTACCGGGGAGCGAAAACAGTGTTTAACTCAATTTACACAAATATTTCAAATCTTTAGTGGAAAACAGTCCTTAAACACATGATGGTTCAAGGACACTCATTCAAAACAGACATGCAGTCTACCATTTTGCATGGGTCTTTAATTTTTTTTTTTTTAAATAAGATTTTTCTCTGTCAATTATATGACAGAGCATTCTGAAATATCTTATTTTTCTTGAGTGCATCACAATGTTAGCACAGATATTCATTCTTAAAGATTCAAATACATATCAGAAATACAGACAATCACTAAAAGAAAGAGCTGTACATTTAACAAATCAAGTATTTTCTTATGTTAGAAGAAAAACACAATAAAACACTTATATTTAGATCAAGTAATGTTGAATAAGTCTCACTTCAGTGTGAAGCTCTATGCTAAGTATATAAAACACAGCAGTGAACCTAAAAGGTCACCACACTGTCTGTGATAATTTGTATATTGTAATATTTCGGAATCACATTTATCACAGCAGGTCTTGGCTTAATGGGAAGTTTATGAGGATAGGATATAAAACAACAAAAGATTGCATATGCCAAGATTTAGTACAGTCAATCTTTTAATTGTCAGAACACTGCCGTAGTTCAGAAGTCCTTTGTCAAAGTGAATATTTTATAAGTTTATTTGGGGGATATTATCTCATAAAGATACATACTACTTAATTTACAACTTTCATGTAATATTTTAATAATATTTAGTTACCTGATTGGATTTATAAATTAAAAACAACATTAAAAGTCTTCTACTACAGCTTGTACAAAGTACAAAACATTGTACAGTGTCACGTCTGCGGGTCTTCCTGACACCGCTGATTTCCCGGACTCCATTTCCCGGAGTGCACTACCCATTGACGCCACACCCACATGTCCGCAGTCTACCAATCACTTCCACTCTAGGTCGCCAGAACACTGATTGGATTCAGCTGTACTTCCTGTTTATAAACCGCCACACAACTTCACTCTTTTCGAAGTTTTTCCAACCTCGGTTGCATTCCTTGCATTTTGTTTGGCAACATACAAAAGCATGACAATAAATAAACAATATACTGAAAATCCTGTCCTTGAATTCATACAACATATGGACACCTTGGGATAATACAAGTGTACTAACATTTTGAGAGAAAGTCAACATTGAGGCATTTGAGAAGTAATGCATAACATGCAGGACGATGGCCAGACTGTGAGACTGGTCTTTGATAAAGAAGTATTTGCAGGCATTGCTATGCTTTAAAAGTGCCTCATTTGTCTGTCACACATTCTTTAAGCTATGTGCTAACATTTATGTTCAGTCAGTGTAGATGCACTGATGTAGTAATTGCTTACTACCATTATGAAAGTCAGAATATATTTCAGCATGCAGTCCTTGTGTCATGCAAGGGCTAGAGCCAAATGTTCTAACTTCCAGTTCAATTAAGTCTAGAATAGAAAACACAATGTAGAATACAGCGTGATTCTTAAAAATCACAATCCATGAACTCCACTGCAGTTGCATCACTTGGTCAGAGGGTGTCGCTCTAAGAATTTAAGAAATTTTCAGTGCCACACAAACTGTGAACTGAAAGTAAGTTTAACTGAACAAGCCACACGGCTTAACATACATGTACTAACATAGAATACTGTATTAGTCAACACTGGTGCATTTATTAACATGCCTCCAACATACAAGAAAAAAGACAGATGCTGAATTCTCCCAGCAGCTTTAACTGCTGAAAGTGACTGGCCGCGCTGGTTTGATTCATCCCTACACAATTCCTCTTTCCTTTGGCCACTGGTTCTTGGAGTGCTAATGAAAAGAGAGACACTAGTTCTTAAGATGTCTCTGGACAATAACACTGTTCAGTCCTCTTCCTCCTCCTCCTGCTCTTCTGCAACCAACATGGGATCGTGTTTGAGGCAGTTTTGAAGGTAGTGAAGGAGAGTGCGGTGAAGGTGTTGGATGCTGCGTTGTTCTTTTAGAGTGTGGCCCTCATCTGGGTACAGCTGCAGGGTGTAGTTGGCCTCCACCTTCACCAGCCGACTAAGCAGCTCGGCAGTGTGTTGGAAATGTACACGGGCTGCAAACACACAGACGTACACGATCATTAATCATCTAGAAGTGTAGAACTGCTTTATATTCTTTTTTACTTACAAAAATGTACCATCTGCAGTGCCATGCAACAGGAGAAAGTTTTCATCCTTTAACTTGTGGACATCTTCTAGTAAAGAGGCTGTCTGTAAAAAAATAACAACAACACATAGAATAAATTTAGTATAATATATGAGCTTGTCTGTGTTCGAGACTGGAGGCCAGTTCACATATACATTACATATCACCAAACAACAAAACAAACTTGGCCAAAAATGTTTCTATTTATAATTCTAAAAGCCACAGAAAAATACAGAAAAAAATAGAAGGTAAGGTTCTCAACAACCATACAGGACTCACTGATGGCAACACAGTAATACACATAAAACATACGTTTACGTATAAACTAGCACAAGCGTCTCCAGCCAGTATGGGGTCACTACACAGCCCCACACAAAGGTAAACCATTCCTGGTGACATACCAACTCAAGCTAATTCTCATACACAGTTCCCATAAATTAAGTGGGGTACTAGCTCCTCAGTGCTGGGTTCTTCTAGTCCATGCTGCACTCAATCCATGGATCACCAACTTAACCAAACATCTTAGACTGGCATCTATTTACCTGCTGACCTAGGCTTGCAGTGCCTCCCAGTGCAGTGTTTCCTCTCTTCGTAACACCAGCTTACCAACCGTTCCACTGCTCAATCTGGTACTCCAATGCTGAAGAGGTTTTCACTTTCTCTGACCTCAGAAGTACCACCATCACGTCTCACTGCATTTGCCCAGGTATTCTTCCCTGAGACGCTAGAGCAAAGAAAAACCTTGCTCGAAGCATTGCCGGAGGGAAGCAGTCAATAGCGCCAGGCCACCAAGCTGCTCCACAAGAGAGTTATCACAGCCTTTCACCATCCAGATGTTCTCACCACACATTGTCCAAACATCCTCACTGCTGCCTTTTACCATCCTCCAGTCAGGCTCCACTCCTAAGCCTCCCTGAGCTGGATTGTTCAGCTCTACTGAATGACAGGTTACAAACAGCAACATGTTTCAAGCTGATTTTAGACAAAAGCACTGCACTACTACGTGACTTAAAGGCCCATAGCCTGCACAGGAATGCATGAATAACAAACCTATACATCTTTAAGCTAACAGTCATTTTATTTTACAAGATACAGGCTGTTATAACAAGCAAATGTCCCTCAGTTAAATATTTCCAGTTTACACTTTTACTGCCATTGCCACAGATTTGTCACTCATTGAGAAATAAAATACAGTGTCCACTACTAAATCATTACAACTTGTCCTGTACTTTCATACATATAGCGCCCTCCACAATTATTGGCACCCCTTGTTATGATGTGTTCTTATGCTTCTAATAAATACTATTTTTTTTAAATAATATAGGACAACAATGCACAAAATCCAAACCTTATTCAGTGTGAAAAAATCCCACATTAAGAAAAAATTATTTTACATGAAATTTCACCACAATTATTGGCAGAATCGGAGAATACAGCGAGAGGGATATTTGACCATTCCTCTTCGCACAATCTCTCTAAATCGTCCTGGGTCCTTTCCTATGCACTCTCATCTTCAGCTCACTCCACAGCATTATTGTCTGGTAAACTAATTTTGTGTAGATTTGGCCACATGTTTAGGGTCATTATCTTCAGCTTTTGGGCACAGGCCACCAGATTTAAAATGTCCTGGTATTACAAAGATATCATAATGCCATGCACCCTAACAAGATTTCTGGGGCTTTGGAAGAGCATCACAGATCCTCCCCCATACATTACAGTGGGCATGAGGTACATTTCCGCATACTAACTTTTGTGTTACGCCAGACCCACTTAGAGCCCCAGTCCTAGTACCGCTTAGTGAACTCCAGACGTTTACGTTCATGCTTAATGGCATGTAGATAGCGCCTGGTGGTTGTTATGAAGACTTTGTGACCCCAAGATGCTACTCTTTGATGCAATTCTCTAACAGTGAGCTTTGGAGAACCTTTTGCTTCTCTTACCATCCTCCTCATTGTGTGTGGAGGCTAAATAAACTTGAGTCCTCGTCCAGGCTTGTTTGCCACTGTTCCAGTTGTTTTAAACTTGGAGTAGGCGAGTGTGTATTTTCTTGCAGCCATTGCCTGACACTGACACACTGTGATGTGTTAGCGTGTGTTGTGCTGGTGTGAGTGGATCAAACACAGCAGAGTTCCTAAACACTGTGTCCCCTCACTGTCCACTACTGGCGTGCTGGTCTCTGTTCCACTCCAACACAACACACAGTACCACACCACCACCATGTCACTGTTACTGCAGTGCTGAGAATGATCCACCACCTATATAATAATTTCTCTGTGAGAGTACTGACCATTGAAAAAAAGGTGATGGGGGATAAAGTAAGCAGAGAAACAGATGGACAGTCTGTAATTGTACAACTACAAGGTGCCCCTATGTGGTGTGTGGGTGCTATTCAACATACAAATGTCCCTGATGCACAGGCAGTGCAAAATAGGTAGTGTAAGTGACTGATTCAGCCACCTCCAATACATTTTCAATACGTTTTCTGAATAAGATCCGAACTGTGACATCCAAAGAAAACAGTGGAAAAGTTTTTGTACTTTTGTCAGTTAATGGTTCATAAAGATGAAAAAATAGCAGATTTGTGTTGTAATTATATTTTACAAAAATGTTCCAACTTTACTGGAAATTTGTTGTACAAATGTTCAATTTATAAAAGTTCTAACCATGTAGGCATGCTCTTCCTTTCCAGGGAGTCCCAGGTATCTCTCCGAGAAGGCAGCATCTGCATAAAGGTGTTGATTAGATTTGAATCTATAGTATGGTCACAGTGTAGTTGTGGATTAGAAACTTACTGTAGAGTTTGAATTCAGTTATAGGGGCCATGATGGCTGAACATCTGAACATCTGCTCAGTTGCTGTAAGAATCTTCAAAATTAAATATCCTCCAAAACCCTGTGAGGACACAATCATCAGAGCACAAAACAGTAACACAGTGGAAGCCTGTGTTAAACATGCAGACAGTTATAAAACCAGATCAGCAATTATATGAGATCAGTCTAAGACTGCTTCAGAATACAATGATAAAGGAGAAGGTTTTTCTAGATCAGTATCTTGTGTGTTTTTGCATGGTCTTTATAGGTGAACAAAACAGAATTCCAAATGAAAAACATGAAGTACCTTTCCATAAAGAGCAATTCTTCGACCATCAATATAAGGCAATTGGGTCAGCCACCTGAAAAGTTCCAAACTGATAGTATTAATAACATCTAAAATATCTTAAGTGCCTTAAAACATTGAATAGAGGTGTCAGTTACAGTAAAGAAAGCCATCACATAATTAAAAAAACATGGAGCACTACAGTAAGCAATGACTAAATAACAAGTTTAATCATTAAGCAAATCAGCTGAACCTCTTAAGAAACCTTTTCAGGTCAGGACGTAAGTCCCTATATCGGAGGTCCTCCTGAAAGAGCTAATACAAAATAAAACCTCACAAACAACCCCAGAGATAACGCCAATTCATAATAAATTCTATAGTGCTATCCCATGACTTTTGGTATGTCAATGTACATGCTGTGAGTGGGATTTACACATGGAAGAAATATCAAGGCTACATTAAGAATAACACCTTATTTGTTTATTATTAAAATGTGTTATCTGTAGATGTTCCTTGATTTATCTGTAACTCAACAAAACAACTAATGTACATTCATTGCATCAAAGGTTTGTGTAATCTAAATAACTACATACAGCTTGCTGTTTTCCACCACGCTAATTATTACTGTCGCACAATCCAGTTATATTGTGAGCTTGTAATATGAAGAAAACATGAGTTGACAGTGTGGTTTGCAAAATGAAAAAGAGAGAGACATTAGAGAGGGCCAAACAGAAGTGGCACACAAGAGAAAACAACAGATACTATCCAAAGTTTGGGAAAATTTCAAACTGGGAAAAAAAGGCTGTCTCTTGTAAAACTGAACTAATCTTTCACAGTAGCACAACATCAGGGTTCATTAGTATTTAATGTAAATCATTAGATCAATAGGATCGGAATAGGAATATGATTTTTGTCTCCTGCAAATTCCACAAAGCCATTCAAGAAGGCAGTATATATTTATATATATTTTATATAGAATACTCAATTACTAAAATAACTGATTGCTACTGTTTTCTATTACGTCATTATAAATAAACAGTACTCTGAACTGAACAATAACTGAGAATACTCACTCTACTACCCCCATCAGGTCTTTGATACGAAGTGACCCCAGTTTGCGGGGGTCCACTGTGCTGGTCTTCTGGCTTCGCGAGGCTCTAATCCTGCCATCCACCCAGGCAAGAGCTACTCCATGCAGACTGGAGAGAACCTGAGGCCAACCCAGGGCAAACTCCTCTGTCACTGTCTGACTGCCTGGGCAGCCATCACTATGAGAGAGACAGAAAGGGAGAAAAATTAGGATGTCTGTACATATGGAATTAGGAAAAAAAGAAGAGAAAATTATAAATAGTATTAAACTAATATAATGATTAGCATATTTCAAATGGGGTCACAATTTCCTGATTACCCTTAATAATTTTTATTTATCTAAGCCAATACTTAAGTAATTATCATTCATTGAAAATCATGGGAGGTTATGCAGTGATGTGTAGAACAGCTGTAATAACAGTGATTTATGCTTGATAAGGTACAGTGCAGACGTACACCATGATGAGGAGGGGATGCAGGTTTCCCTCATACCCTGGAGGCAGGGAGAGCTTCAGATCCAAGTCTAGAATTATGTACAAAAATCAGTTTAAACAGAGCTTAGCACTGCTCTGCCTATAAAGTACTGCAGAAGTGTCTGTAGTCTGTACACAAGCTCAATCAATATACAAACTACTAGCAGGTAGATTGGTGGGGTTTCTTTCCATCTTTTTTTCACTAACATACACACAGCGTGTTTAATTATAATAGAGCAGTTACAAAATGTGTGCACATGTATGTGTAGCAAAGCACTGTTAGCACATACACAGACAAACGCACACACCCTGCTATGGAACCTGTTAAATAGCTGATGCTGAACAAATGGAGCAGTCTGGCTGCTGTGAGGAGTCAGTTAACAGAATTGTATTTTTTAAACAGTTTTGCAGACAAAAATCTACTGGATTACCACTGTACCATAGTTGTCAGAGGACAGTGTCCTGAAGAGCATCTCAGGAAGACGCTTGACCCCAAGGGATGATGCAAGGAGACTGTTGTCTTCAACCACAGTGTGTCCTGTTGATTTGACATGTGAACCCCATTGACACTAAATCAATGTGTCAAAAGTATTTAATGAACAAACACACATTTCTCTGAGTAGAGGCATTTAGCTTAATGAAAACTTTTCATTTACTTTATAGCTTGTGGTGAGCAATAGTGTTGAAAGTTTCATATTCTTTGAAAATACCAGTCTGAGTCTATCCAAACTGTAGAACTGCCCACTGTCAAGTCTCCTGATAATGTCTTTGTGCCTTGCCTTTTCTGGAAATTTAATTAATGGGTTTCAATGAGCCATTCTGTTACCAATTTTCCAGTTTCTCCTGCAATAATTTTACACCAGCTTCTGTTTAATCTGTAAATCTTGCATCACTTTTTCCATTTTTTTCTGTGTTTTTTGTGCAGATATGCCCACTGGCGGCACAATTAACGGTCAAATATATAAACTCAGGAAGAAGGCAAACCTTACTCACGAGAAGGGTCAGCGGTACTGTGAATAGTCACCTTTGGAACCCCTGGGCCTGCAAAGTAGAAAGTGAGCTGTTTTGTCTCTAGGAGTAGAAAGTAACGCAAATTGTTATTGCTATTGCTAATTACCACGATACATTTATAGAGTATCATGGGTCTTAATACTAGAACACAGAACAGCTGCAGATTTTCTGTAGTATTCGCTTGTCTGTCTTCACACATATGAATTTCAGACAAGTACCTTTCTCCTGGCAACCGCCAAACCCAGACCTGTCAATTGGTTTGCCAGACGGAGAAGTGTGATTCATCACTCCAGTGAACGTGTGTCCACTGCTCTAGAGTCCAGTGACAGCAGGCTTTACACCGCTGCATTCGACACTTTGCTCTGCGCTTGGTGATGCTTGGATGCAACTGCTCAGACATGAAAACCCATTCCATGAAGTTCTCTATGTTCTCTACTGTTCTTAAGATAATTTGAAGGCCACATGCAGGTGGTTTGTTTCATACACTTGTGGCCATGGAAGTGACTGGAACACCTGTGTTCAGTGATTTGGATGGTATAACTAAGGGTTGCATTTGTTAGGTTTAGTAATGTCAGGAACCCAGCCTTATTTCTGCTAACGAACTAAGACTCTTCATTACTATTTTGTCCTTCGGCCTTCATGCCTCATACCGTGTTGTCATCATAACCTTTAATAAGTAATCAGTAAACTTTATTCACAGTGGTTGAACCCCGTGATGGAAAGAGACCACCAAAGGGTGACCAAGGGTCAGGTATTATTTGAAGGTTTGCTCATTCTTAGCACTTTCTGTCTGCCTGTGTAAACACTGACTACAACATTGCCCACCATAAGTGGTATATATAGGTGGGTATAGGTGCGTTTGTGATTCCCTACCTAAACAGTAGAGTGTGAAGTGTGTCTGGTTGGGACTGAAGTCAGCTTTGAAGAAGCTACAGCGCTCAAACAGCTTGCACGTTAGACAGTGACGATGAAACACTCCTCCAAGTTCAGCACTGCAAGATAGTCACACATGAAATAATTACACACAGTTAGTTCTGACTAGCCAGTGTAACTGGTTAAAAACATTCTACGCTATTTGTTTTATATTTTCACCATACCTGTTTTATTCCACTAACCACTGTTCGTTATGTAACAATTGTCTATCATAAAAACTTGTAGTGGAAATAGCCTTTGGAGTTTCTTTGATATAGTGTATTACACCACTGTTAATATCTCATGCTATAGCCTTGAGTGTATTACTGTGTGTGTGTGTGTGTGTGTGTATATATATATATATATATATATATATATATATATATATATATATATATATATATATATATATATATATATATATAGCACTTGTACTCATACTTACAGAACATCTTTTAGCCAATCACATCTCAGGGTTGCAAAAAGCTGTGGTATAATTTTCCACAAATGTTGGCTTTCAAAAGACAAAAGTTATGTGGTCCACACAGGTACACACCAGTGAAGTCCAGTGAAGGTTTTTTTGTGTTACATGCTGTCTAGGACTGCTTTTTTTTTTAAAAGGAAGTAACATGGAAGGCAAACATCACTTTGTGTTTACCTTAATATTACCCACCCTGTAAGCTAAAACTGTCCTGCTGGTAGACCTGTATGACCATACCCTTCCATACACCTGCCATTTCAGCTACTTCCGAACCTCTAGTCAGATCATCCTTGTGCAGAACTGGCTGTAGGAGCCTGAACCTGGTTGTTACTACAACCTTAAACATACAACGTGACATAAAGGATACTCTGGTAGCATCCATAAAAAAGGCAGGGATTTATGATCTGTCTCACACCTAGATCTGTGGCTTTGCTTAAGAGCATACTAACGAATTAGTCTTTAATTAATCAAACCTACACATGCGCTAGTTAAGACGTGTGCATGTGAGAATATGGGTCATGTCTTTGTGGAACAGGCAGCTGCTGGTGTTGCAATATTAATATTCTTCCCCAGTATGATTGAAACAGCATGTAAGTATGCCACTGTTTTTTATTTAGCAATATCACTTTGGTGCAGTCTTCAGAAAGTGTATTAATAAGATACTGGAATGGACATAATTATGTACAAAAGTACAATAAATGCCATACTTCTTCATACCCTTCCTAATGGAACAGTTTTCAATGCTGTAGTTCTCTAGAAATGCAATACAGAGGCCTGGAGTCAAGGCACTACCATTTTATACTGTCTCGCACCAGTGCAAGTCTCACCTTGGGTCCGATCAGTTATTATCACACACACCTGCAGCCAATACTGGACTTACTGACTCTAGTTTATTAACTCTTACTTTCTGTTTGCTCTCTTTCTAAAACGTGATGTAATGACACCTGTCTGTTACAATGACAATGAGTATTGCAAGCCCTAATATAAAAGGTTTCTTAGTGCTGGCATCCTGTAAATTTTTGCTCATTAGATATTCATGATAATAAACTCTTTCTGACCTTCATGAGCTTAGTAATGCCCATGGTTTGGTAGTAATAGAACACATGTAACAGTGTTACATAATCAGGATACAAAAAAGCAACCACATTCTGTTAATCTTTGAATGATTGATATGTATTGCTCCACCTATTTAGTCATTTTGATAAATGTGAATGTATTCCAACCTTCCCAACTCCTGGTTATGTGTGATCAATGTAAATCTGTGGCTAAAACAAGTATTTTAATAAAGTTTTTTATTGGGTCCTCAGGTGTGTAATACATTTGCATTGATCTGGTAACACCTTACCTTTACTAAAAGTGGACACCAATGTTCCTTACCTGTGAGTGTTGCAATAAAAAAAATCAATGCAAACTTATGTTTTGGGCTAAGGGACTGAGAGGCTTATGGAATTAATCATAGGTAAGTGAACGCTCTTTACATCCCAGTCACACTGCTCCTTTACAAGCTTCCACCAGTCTCCCTTAATCTCTCCCATCACTTCTAAATGTATTAGTTTAGCTTGCCTGGAGCTTAGCAGAGTGAAAACTTCATCTGCTGCTAACGAACGCCGCCCTAAACTGCCATTCTACATCCCTACTCACACCGGGCACTTGACTAATTGTAAGTCAAGGTATTGATGACACATAGTAAGAGTGGGGGCTGTTCTAGTGGGTGTGTAAATAAACATTAACTACCTTAAAGGTGGAAAGTGACTATCAAAATTTACAAGATCATAAAATTGATAGGTGTATGCTCTGTGGAATTTAGACGCAAATAATGCTGTGTTAGGGGCCAGTCTTAGAAAACCCAGGCAGTGAATAAGAATGATTAAGTGTTTAATTACGGTCATTAGAAAATCTGAACCTGAATCAGACACTTACCTGTATAAGTGTCTGCTATGTCTTGATTCCTCTGTGCTGAGAAAATAACTGCAGAGAAAAAGATACACATAGATCTCGAAGCCTTTCATGATAAGGTTTTTAGTGATAAAATCAGTTCCATTGAGGAAAAGTACTGAGAATGTTTTCTACCTTAGTATTCAAATTGCTTAGCCTTATATATTTAAACATTGCAGTATGTTGACAGAATGTGTATATGTTATATACAGTACAGTCTGTAAATAACTAGACAGTGACGGTTTCTATTGTTTTGACTCCAGCATCAAAATATCTGAACAAATTAAAAAACTGGATCCGCAAATCTCGAATACTGGTCCACTGAATCTCCACTAGTCTGAAGCATAAAAAAGCCAGACCTTACTCGTCTTACTCGGCAGTGGTGCCACAATACTCTCTAAAGTGAGATTTCTTGGTTAAAAGTAAATAGATTTACATATAAACTGCTGGATCTACATATAAACTGCTTCTTGTTGCAAACTGTGAAATCCTAATAAGTGGCCATTTAATATGCTAATGTCGGAAACAGCTGTTATGCATTACTTTACATGACTGTTAATACAGAACAAGGGAAAAGAAGCAACGAATTCATTACAGTCCATACACAATTGAAATCTTCAGCTGAGCTTTAATTAAATGTCATCTGCAGTGCCTCAGTGTTCAGAATGGTAAGCCCGATATTACACATGTAAGTAAGACACCCCTTGCGTACATTTTACCATTCTTCTCATCCAGAGCACAAAGTGCAGTTACATCCCAGTTCCCTGAAGTAAGAAAGCGAGGAGAAGCAGAGGGAAAAGCAGGCTAGGGGAAAGGAAAGAAAAGGAAACAGAGAGAGATGGAGAGACAGAGAGAGAGTATGAGCACAGTTTGCAGGACAAAGAAAGGATATGGGGAGTGAAAACAAGCACATTAAAAGCAGGCGGAACTTCAAAATGGCTACACAGAGATAAAGATGGACACAACAGATAAATAAAATACCCTACTGCGTAGTGGTACAGCAAAACAGAGTTCTCCTCACATGATATTACATACCATGGATCCCCCAGTGAAAAGCTTTGTTTTAGAAAGGTGACCAACACTGAAAAAGAGTCTGGTCTATTTGTGTGGCAAACAGCTAGTAATGAAAAAGTACTCTTTCAATCAACTATGCTATACAGTTTACTGTAATATATAAATGTGTGTCATTCTTTAAAATAAGGAGATGTACAGAATTTGAAGGTTTTAGAGTATCTCAACAGGAGTGTTTGATTTGTGCACGAAAATGCTTTACATTTTAAGTAAAGCCCTGGTGAACTCTATATAGGCTACAGGCTATTTAAAATGGGCCTTCCAGAATGGCCTACTCAGGGGCCAATTAATTAATAATTTTGTTTTACATACACTACACACACTTACTGGCTTTATTAGCAACATCTACCCTCTATCATCTATCATCATACCCATTTTATTAGATCCGCTTACCACATGTGTTCAATTACAGATTGTAATTCACGTGTTTCTCTGGACAGTTTACTATAAACCCTTTTACCCTGTTCATCCCCCAAAAGCAGGTATTGTTTGCACTAAGGATCATTCTCAGGACAGTAGGGACACCATCATGGTAAGGATTTGTAAGTGTGTGTGTGTGTGTGCTGCACAGCATCTTTTAAGTGTTTTACACAACTTAGTATCACTGCTGGACTAAGAACAGCTTTACATCTACAAGGTGAGTCAAAGTCAGTGTATCTAAGAGATGGAGAGTAAGTGGACACACTGTTTAAAAACTTCCCCTGTAACAGTACATGACTACCATGCTTTTTATAGGTGTCAGCAGTGTGTGCTTTACCTGTACTAAATTCTGGCACAATGTACCCACAAATATCCATGTGTATCACATTGTACGCAGCCCAGTGGAGGTGCCAAATTTAATTCCATAACTACTAAAGTATCTGTGAGTAATTGTGCTCAGGTGAACAGCATGAAATGACTGGTCCCACAGACCTGAGCAGGAAGGCTGGCAATGTGGCGGAACTCTCCACGGGCTCCTTGCTTGGCAGGCAGTGTGAGGTAAAAGTGAGAGCCATCTGCCGAGAACAACGGCTCCTCCTGTCAGACAGTCAATAGACACTCCAGCAACCAATCAATAAGATCGCACACAGCTTTGATTTTATTCATTACTGTCACAGGCGCACACTGCATTCATAAATAATACAATAGAGGTTGAAAAATGATTATGCTGTACATCCAATCACTGAAAAAGCGAGGAAAAAAGGAGATGGGGAGAAGAAGAGATATAGAGGGAAATTTAAACTACCTGCTGCTGATTCTGCAAAAAGTCCACAGCCATTTTGTGCTTCTGAGGGTTTGAGAGAGAAAACATTGTTATAGCTTATAAATAAAAAATGTTTCTGTTTTAGGAGCCAAAGGTTTAGATTATATAACAGAGAAACATTCTGTAGAGTATAGCAACATATCTCGTCGTCAGGGAGATCCTTTTAGGATCCATTACTATTAACAGTAATGTAAGACAGTATGTGCCTCATAGCACATTATTGTGATGAATTTGAGTGCATTCTTATTTAATGAACAGCTTTAATTCAGATTTATTGCTCAGTATGAAAAGCTCATTTATGGACTTCCCACAGGATCTATTTTAGATTCAAGACTTTGACTAAGACTAGGTCAAGACAAATCCAAAACACTGATTTTGTTTCTTATCAGCCTTTCTCTCAATGATTTTTTCTGTTTTAAATCATTGCCTTGCTATAAAACCTGCAACCTACTGCAACCTACTGAAAGACTCTTTTCTTACGGCGTCTTTATTACAGTACAGACTACATACATTCTTCAATAGTAGCAAGTCCGGTTCCCAAGGCAGTACTTTTCCAGTACCACCCAAGTCATCCACAAGCTTTTATTAAACTTTTATTCTTATAGGTAAGATTTTGCATTTCTGCTCAAGCAATGTAAACATAACAAACAAATTTTCCCTTAAATCGTCTGTAATCTGGTGTGTAAGAAAACGACACCGAAGACCAGTCTACTCGTGCTTGATTAGCTAAATGCAATACTGCACCACAAACCATTTAGTACTGAATTCAGTGGAGATCTCCATGACAATGAATACGATAGGACAGATTACTTTGTCACAAGGCAAATTCTACAATAATAATAATTTAAAAATTTACATTAAAATTAAAATCCAGTGTTTGAAATGTTCTGAATTGTTTTGTTTAAACATATGAAAGCCTAATAGAGAATGTAATAGAGAAAATCAGGAAGGCGAAATACATTTTCATGACACTGTATTTGTACTTGCATCATGTTTTCTTCCAGAGAGCAATAAACTCTAAGTTGAATGATGTTAAACTACAGTGCTGTGGGGTATACCTTACTCATACACCTTATTAAATTCATGACGGCAATGGATATTTAGCTTGGGAAAACAAGTGATGAAGCAGGCAACACAGTAAAGTAAGCATATTAGAAGTAAGACTGAGCGCTTTCCTCTAAACCTTTCATGAAGAAAGAAAATTATCGAGTGTGAAATTTGGCTGAGCTGGCATTAGAGCATCCACTATAAACCCTCCATGGCCACCTCCCTGCCCCCAAAGCACGCCCTACAGCATGCAGAATAAGGCTGAAATCGATGGACACTTCACAGATAAAGATACACAGTGATCTGCAGTGGAGCAAACTGTTGACCTCCTCACCTCTGAGCAGGCTCCTGTTGTAGCTTCACACACACACAGCACTGACTGATTCTGGACACGGTTTAACCAACGCACAGCCAGACGAGTGCTACTGATCCAGCTTACCATAGAAATGTAGCTCTCTCTTCATGGTGAGATAGCAAGAGAGAACAAGACAGAAGGGACAGTTAAGGCATATGGAATATATTAAGTGCAAAAGAATCAAAAGAGCAATGGAAATACATTACTGAAAATGACGGAAGTACATGAAACGAGACTGATAGCTAGAAAAACAAAGGAAAGCATAACAGATAACAAAAGTTTAGAATGAATAATTCAGCAACAGTCCAACAATTTGTTTGCTTATACTTTTTAAACAGTCCTGGAGATACAGCAAATAGTTTTTAGGGAATATGAATTCATAATTGTTATCACAATAAATTGCGCTATAATACGCTTTTCTGAGCATACATATGATGATATCATCAGTACTTCCACAACAGTAAAGAAATGCATTTTTCATTTACAAAGACATGTATATTCACAATATGACATGTATATTCACAATATGCATACTATGATTTTTTTTTAAATATTGTGATATACACCCATCAGCCATCACCCCTTGTTCTCCTTGTTGTCTATTTTATCAACTCCACTTACCATATAGGTGCAATTTGTGGTTTTATCCACCACCCAAATAATTATGATTAGTGGTGGTCCTGTGGTGGTCCCTAAACACAGGGTAATACAGTATACAACATGTGGTCTGTAAAGTGCACCTACTGTATATGGTAAATGGAGATGATAAAACGACAATGAGCGTAGATACAAGGTGTTAGGTTTAATGTTATGGCTGATAATGGGCTGTAATGCCCATCTCTAATGGCGTTAATGATGAACACTGGCTCTGACTATACCTGCTGCTCTGTGAGTCAGGTGGTATCATTTCCAAAGTGTGGGCTGGTCCGTACAGATTAACAACAAACAGGCTCACCAACGGGATACTAGATCCAGACTGTCAAAACAACACACACATTTGTAAGTGAGTTGCATGCATTGATTTAGTTTAGGAATGGGATTCAAGATTTCACGTGATTGAACTTACAGTGGTGTGAAAAAGTGTTTGCCCCCTAAACCTAATAACTGGTTGAGTCACACTTAGCAGCAAAAAATTAGTCTTTTACAGCACTGAGGAGGAATTTTGGCCCACTCATCTTTGCAGAATTGTTATAATTCAGCCACACTGGAGGGTTTTCAAGCATGAACCATCGTTTTAAGTTTATGCCACAGCATCTCAACAGGATTCAGGTTCAGCTTGAGGTCATGAACAGATGGACGGACATTCTCCTTCAGGATCTTTTGGAAGACAGTGGAATTCATGGTTCCATTTATCACAGCAAGTCTTCCAGGTCCTGAGTCAGCAAAACAGCCACAGACTATCACACTACCACCACCATATTTTACTGTAGGTGTGATGTTCTTTTTCTGAAATGCGGTGTTACTTTTACAGCAGATGTAATAGAACATTTTCACTCGTCAGTCCACAGAATATTTTCCCAAAGGTCTTGGGGTTCATCCAGATGTTTTCTGGCAAAATTGAGACGAGCCTTAATGTTCTTTTTGCTCAGCACTGGTTTTTCCTCTTGGCACTCTGCCATGCAGGCCATTTTTGCCCAGTCTCTTTCTTATGGTGGAGTCATGAACGCTTACCTTAACTGAGGCAAGTGAGGCCTACAGTTCTTTGAATGTTGTTGTGGGGTCTTTTGTGACCTCTTGGATGAGTTGTCGCTGCGCTCTAAGGGTAATTTTGGCCGGCCGGCCACTCCTTGAAAGGTTAACCACGTTTTAACCATTTGTGGATAATGGCTCTCACTATGGTTTGTTAGAGTACCAAAACTTAAGAAATGGCTTTATAACCTTTTCCAGACTGATAGATCTTAATGACTTTTTTCTCATTTGTTACTGAATTACCTTGGATCTTGGCATGATGTCTAGCTTTTGAGGATCTTTTGGTCTAATTCGCTTTGTCAGGCAGGTCCTATTTAAGTGATTTCTTGATTGAGAACAGATGTGCCACTAATCAGGCCTGGGTGTGGCTACAGAAATTGAACACACTTGTGGTGTGTTAAACCACAGTTAAGTTATGATTCATGGATTTAGGGCCATGTAGGTTTGGGTTTTCTTTCTCTCTTAAAAATAATTTAAAAATATATATTGAAAAACTGCATTTTGTGTTTACTTGTGTTGTCTTTGACGTTGTCTTTAACGTTTAAATTTGTTTGATGATCTAAAACATGTAAGAGTGACAAACATGCAAAAAAAAAAAGAAAGAAATCACTGTATATTAGGTAATTCAGGAATAATTAAATTAAAATGTATTTGTAAAGAAAAAATGTATTTGGATAGCAAAACAATAAAATAATCATTTGTAATGTTTTTCTGTCCAGAACAGACGGATGCAGTGAAAATTCTTCTCATACCTTAGGATATGGATAAAGCACATTTGAGGGATAGATTCCATCCAGGAAATGTGGTATCTCCATTACAGGTGTAGCAGAGTTGTTGATTTTAAGGTATGCCAGGCGTGCCCCGTCTTTGGACCACCAGTGGGCTGGATACTTTTGTAGAATCTCCTCTGTGATAGCAGAATAGATGGAAGTGAGACAAACAACATTATAAATTACAACCCCAATAACTTAGCAACATAATTAGCTGGAGATTCCGGAAAAATCTGTGGTTCTGTATAAATCTATAAACGCAAGTTTTATGTTAATTCCAAGTGCACATTTGTGATAATTGTGGGGTTAAACCAGGAAGCCCTACCTCAAATGATATACACACAGCTTGCTGACTGTGAGTGATAAAAATTAAAGAAGAATAAGAAGTGAAAATTGTAAAAAAAAAATGCTCTGTGTTATTATTATTATGTATTATCTCTTATATAGCACTCAAAAATCCCACCACAAATGGCAGGTCAGAGTATAGTTCAGATAAATTATACAAATTGTCAAATAAAATGTACACACCAAGAAGGCGTTGTTGGAACGTAATGAAATATTGTATGTGTGAATGTAATGATGATATACACTGCCTGGCCAAAGAATGTCACCACCTGGATTTAACTAAGCAAATATGTAAGAGCCTCCCATTGGATAATTACTACATGAGTGATTATGTTTCAGCTGGCAACAATTTATTTAACCCTAACTGATACGGTGAGTAGCTTTTCATTTGTTCACAAGCCATGTTGAAAGACACATGCAGTTGTAAAATGTGATTGCCGAAAAGATGTTAATCTGTTTCAGAAGGGTCAAGTTATTGGCAGGCATCAAGCAAAGAAAACATTTAAGGAGATTCCTGAAACTACTAAAATCGGGTTAAGAACTGTCCAACGCATTATTAAAAAGGGGAAGGACAGTGAGGAAACATCATCTTCGAGGAAGGAATGTGGTCAGAAAATCTTGAACCATTGTGATCAGCGATCACTTAAACATTTGGTGAAATTAAATCATAGAAAAACTACAGCAGAACTCAGGGGTATGGTTAATAGTGAAGGTAAGAGCATTCCCACACGCACAATGTAAAGGAAACTCAAGGGATTGGGACTAAATAGCTGTAGCCTTAAGAAAACCACTTGTCAGTGAGGCTAACCGGCAACAACGGCTTCAATTTGGTAAGGAGCATAAAGATTGGACTTTGAAGCAATGGAAGAAGATCATGTGCTCAGACAAGTTCAGATTTACCCTGTTCCAGAGTGATGGGTGCATCGGTATAAGAAGAGAGGTGGTTGAAGTGATGCACCCATCATGCCTAGTGCCTACCGTAAAAGCGTGTTGGGGCAGTGTTATGATCTGGTGTTGCTGCAGTTAGTCAGGTCTAGGTTCAGCAAAGTTATGTCCCCAAAGAATGAGGTCAGCTGACTACCTGAACATAGTGAACAACCTGGTTATTTCATTAATGGATTGTTTCTTCTCGGAAGGCACAGGATATTAAAAGATGACAATGCCAGGATTCATCAGGCTCAATTGTTCAGGGATCATGAGACATGATTTTCACTCATGGATTTGCCATCACAGAGTCCAGACATGAACTCCATTGAGAATATTTGGGATGTGCGAGAGAAGACTTTGCGCAGAAATACATATTGTGACATGATGCACAGAATGCGTTCTGTGATCAAAGAAATGGTCCAACGAATTTTAGAGTATGTGATCTTTTTGGCCAGGCACAGTGGGTGAAAAGAAAAGTTTAATGCGTTCTGTGATCAAAGCTTAAGGTGGTCCAACGAAATTTTAGAGTATGTGATCTTTTTGGCCAGGCAGTGGATGTAAGTAGTTACAATGTTAGGGTGAAAAGAAAAGTTTATTGGGGAAAACTGTACAACTAAAAGCAGGTTCTGTTTGTTTTAATAAAATAGCAAATTAATATATGTAATAAACTAGATTTTGAGTTTTTACATGGAATTTTACTGGCTTTTTGCAAATGGTAGACCATGTTGGATTCCCACCATATCTATGTCCGTATAATAGCAAATTCTGACCCTCATAGATCCAGTCAGTCAATCCATTCACCACCAGTTCTTCTTTTTCCGTAGTCGTGATGCGCATTGCTGGGCTGGACACTTCAGCCTGGTAGTAGATGTCGTTTTCAAACACATACACCTGGCACAGCGGAGAGACAGTAAATAACCCTAATGCTAACAGATGGCTCTCATTACTGAACTACTCAACACCCTGGATGCCAAAAACAATCCACAAATCAACATGAAATGCAGGAAATTGACCTACAATGTCTGTGGAGTTCAGAGCAGACTCACCAGCTGGTTCCCCTGAGGGCCCCATGCCGCATACTGCAGAACAGACCCATCTACACCTGTTGGGGTGAGGTCCATCACCTCCCTACAACACACCAGAACACACTGAGCAAACCTCATTCATAACACATCAGTGTTTGAGACTCATAAAACCAAACATAAGTAAAAGCAGTCTTTAAAACATAAGTCATTTTAGAAAGTGATTGGGAGAACTCATACAAAATAGCAAGATGCAAATACAAAGACCATACCAAACAAAATAAAAAAATACCAACCATACAAGTTAAGGGGTCATATCATGCGATGGAGCCTCATTTGATGTTTAGTGATTTGTCAATTGCTAAAGGACAAGCAAACAAGCTTCAAAACATTCTCTAATGTTTAATCGCTCTTTACAAGTACAGGAAGAAGGGCCTTCATTCAAACAAACAAACAAACAAACAAATAAAAAAACAACAAGAATCCTCAAGGGAGGTTTAATAATAATTCATCATAATATTTTGAGATAAGACCAATATTTTTTTAACCTGGAAAGTTGCCAGGTGGGACAATATTCACTGTCTATACTCTATAGAGGGATGCCTGACAGTTGAATATGAGCACGGGCAGAGAAGGACCAGCTTGACTCTTAGGCCTTTTAAGTAATGCACATGCCCGGTGCGGCGCATGCAGTGCACTGCCTCTACATACCCGGTTGCCACAGTGTAGAGAGCATAGGAGGCAGTGAAGGACTGTGAGAATACCTGAAAAGGGGCAAAGTACATTGTGGATCCCTGAGTTTCACACACCTACACACACACGCACACACACACACACACACACACACACACACACACACACACACACACACACACACACATACAAATTCTCACACATAGTTCTTTGCCCATTATTGCAAATGGCCAATTTCTGTACCACGCAACATTCAGCAGTAAAATGACCCTATTTAATGATTCACCACCAACACAAATATGTTCTTTTTAATGTAAGGCTGGACAAGTTTTGGAAAACATAGACAAAAATCCCACCTACTCAAAAGAGCTTACATCTTTACATTATGCCATTATTATCAAATGGTGTTTGTTTTGTATGAATGTTGAAGGTACTGATAGACTGATACTGATAGATGAGTGTAATCATCATCTTTGGGTTAACAAAACATGGTGGCAAAATTCCTGTCCTTTCCAACCAGTTTCAAAGTACAGGTCTGTAGCAAAGCATTTTACAGAGGAACTTCTGTAGTTTGTAGTAAATCTAGACTCTAACGTACATGTATTAGTTTGGGACTGAAATGTTGCAAAAACAGCTACAAAAGGGCTTTTGTGAGTGTGTGCATAATAGGTAATTTACCTATAGAGGATTGTGATTATTAAGTAAGAGCACTGTTGCACAGATCTACAGAACAGCCAGTAGGTTTATTTGATGTCAGACTGATATTTCACAATAATAAGGTCAAATGAGTGTGATAATGAGAACATTAATCTGGGTTAAGCACAGTATCATTAAATAACATATTCTTCCAAATGCTCAGAATCAAAAACGGCAACATGCCTAAAATTAGCATCTTCTGAAGCTCTTTTAATTTGGTTTTTACCATGTCCAAAATAAAATGCAGAAAATCAATACCTTTGTACTTACAGCCTATTGTTCAGGATGACTACTGTATGTTTTTGTAGGAGCTCTAGCCGAGGGATTGATGATGTTAATGATTTGTGCACAATAAACCAGATCAATCTCTGTCTCTTCTCTGTAGGAGATATGGAATGCAGTACGGTCAGGTTTGAATTGAATGAGGCTCGTTTTCCAAAACCCAGGACCTAATGGAATGAAATGTCACGCTTTGTGCCGCATACTAAAACAGAGTAGCTCACAAGCTCAAACATAAGAAATGTTTTTGCCTCTTTATGTAAGGAATGAGTTATTGTACACATAAGCATAAAGGTATTTCATAAATCAAGAAAGAAAAAAAGGAAGAAAGAAAGAAAGAAAGAAAGAAAGACATTGATAAAATCATGCAAGAAAGGAAGGCCATGTCTTGTTAAGAGGTAGATTATTGTACATGTAATCACCAACACATTTATAGAGAAGAAGAAGGAAAACAAGAACTGACTAACAAAGCAAGTCCATTTCCTTGCAAAAAGTCCAAAATGTCTTTTATTAATAGTTTTGGGTTGGTCAGAGAAAGCATATAGAGAATATTTGGTACTAAGTACTATGTTACTTTGAAAGGCGCTAAGGGATGCTAAATTATTTGAACGAAGTACCATACCTAATGCAGAGGGGTGCCCTTAATGTGAAGTTTGAGTTTTAGGTTTCCAGTATTCAAGCACAGATCTGATGCCTGCCGTTTACCCGCTTTGAGAGGGGTCATCCAGAAATAGCATGTATTGTCATGTGCTACTTTATGAATGCCACCTGCCATTAATAACTGTTAACAAGTGGCTCTTGCTGCTCACAACACTTGTTCAGTGGAGCGTTCTATTAGTACCTCTGTTATACGACAGGCAATTATCTTGTTTGTTTTCTTAATGGGGGAATGTTGATCAGGGTCATCCCCTAGTCTTTCATCGGTGGTCACAGGATGATGCCCACAGGATACTCTTGGCTAGATAGTGGACTATTCTCAGTCCACCAGTGACAGTGAGGTGTTAAAAACTCCAGCGGCACTGCTGTGTCTGACCCACTCACACCAGAACAACAAATACCACAAATGTTACAGCAGTGCTGAGAATGATCTATTATCCACATAATACATTTACATTTACATTTAAGGCATTTAGCAGACGCTCTTATCCAGAGCGACTTACAACCGTGCTTAGTGATCTGTTGGATAATATTCCAGTTAGTAGGAAGTTTAGAGCCTAAAACTCACCACGAGCTCAGACACTGCCCGAACAGGGGGCCAGTGCTGGTACCTAGAGAAAGGTGTGCAACACAATACAACATTGACAAGGGACCATAAGTGTAATACAACAACGATCATTAAATTGCCACACGATACACACAATTTACACCTCTACTAGAGCTCACTCGCTTAAGTGCTTTACGAAGAGATGGGTATTCAGTCTGCGTTTGAAAACGACCCGCGGAGAGACTCTGCTGTTCTGACGCCCAGTGGGAGTTCATTCCACCATCTGGGAGCCAGGACAGAGAAGAGTCTGGACACTTGTCTTCCATGTGTCCTCAGGGATGGTGGTTCGAGACGAGCTGTACTTGAAGCACGAAGGGCTCGAGGTACAGCTCGACTCTTCACTCTTCACTAATACCTGCTCTGCGGTGGTCCTGACCATTGAAAAAAGGTGATGGGGAATAAAGTATGCAGAGAAACTGATGGATTAGTCTGTAAGTTTAGAACTACAATGCGGTCCAATGTGGTAGGTGGAGCATATAAAAAATATAAAGAGTGCAGATACACTGATGTGGGTTTAATGTTATGGCTAGTCGGTGTATCTTATATTATTCTATACTGGATTTGAACGGGACACCCTCTGTCATGAATAGTCAGACTGTGTTCATCATTTAGAAGGGGGGCTGACAGTATGGGTCAAACATTTTCTGGTTGGATTTTTTACACTGGTTGGAGTAATATTTTGATTAAAATTACCGTAAAAAGTCGAATCCTGTATCAGCCGTTTACTGAGCACTCCCAGTAAATGCGTGTGAACCAATTATTATGCACACGTCTACATAACTTATAGAAGGTGGAACAGATTTATGAACAGGTAGTCTAATTAAATGTATATCACTTGTAAGCAATGACTTATCACATTTTCAGTGGAGCTAACAAGGTGCCAAATTATTATTCTGAGCACAGGGAATTTTTATTACATGGGAGTGTTGTCAAAAAATGAAGAATTCAAAATGAACTAAAAAAGAAAATCTCATAGCTAATATGAGGGCCCAATTCTTGGAATTTTTTAACTGGTTCAGAACAAAAAACGCTTTCTCTGCCTATCGCTAGTCACAAGACATTCTAGAATCTAGATGGAAAAAAGTCTAGAAACAAACAAACAAATAAACAAAGAAATATTTCAGGCTTTATGGCAGTGAAGAACAGTCAGTAGAACAAGCGTAGTGTTCAAAAACACACTCAGGTAACCAAGGCAGCGCAGGGCAGGAGTTATGAGTGGTGTCACAGTGCTGGCCATTCCAGGCCTGTAGCCTTCAGCAGCCTGATTACTGAAGAGCTGCTCTAGATTTATTAACACAGCTTTGACTTCTACCTAATAACTCATCTCTTCATTATAAGAAACAGTGTGCATGAAGATACGGGCAGAATACAGACCAGGCAAACTTGTACCATCACTTACTGATTTATCAATAACAATCAACAAAGGCTGTGAAATTGGCAGAGACAATTGTTATATGACTAAGTGTGCAAAGAAGCAGTACACTGTAGCAACCCACTACAGTGGCCTCTGTAAATATGTGATTAGAAGTGATCTGCCTGCTTTCTGCCCATGTCACCCAGAGCTGACAGCTCTCCTCTGCTACTGTGTTTAATAAAAGAGCATTCACCTAAAGTACTACCTTTCCCACGTCTTATTCTCTGATGAAGCCATTGCACGAAAACTGTATTCACAGAATTCTCAAACAGTCTGAAAAATTATTTACCAATTAAATCATATATTTAAACGCTTGGGATCAAGTAATTAACTCTCAGTGTGTTACGATATCCCTGAGTTCTTAAATTTGACTTTTGTTTTTTGTTTAGAGAACCAAATGAACTGGATAGCTTTTTGGCTTTTGGAAATTAAAAAAAAACTATACGGGATTTATGTCAGTATATAGATTGTTCTTACTGTTTATTAAGTGTTCATTTCACCATGACTGAGCCTTTTATGTTGTCGTCTTAGTACTCTCATTTTATTTCCCCCGCAACAATCAACTTACTCAATTAATATTTTGTTTTAAAGTCCCAGCATTTTGTTGCACTTAGATACTTTATATAGGACAAGCATACAGAACAAAAACATTAATGAATACAATGCATTTTACAGTCAACACGAAGCAGCTTATGGAAATCTGTGTTCAGACTCTTAATGAGCAACAGTGGCAGGAAAAACTCAAAACCTGCATTAGGAAAAGCTTAAGAGCTTCAGAACAAATACTGAAAAGAGATGAAGTTTATACAAATGAGATTAAAAATTAGACGAAAGATTGAAACTTATTAAGGAACCTTTAAAGTAAAGGTTTGGCAAAATATCAAATTTACACAATTTACCACTTTCCCCAGATGTAGTCGGTAACCCAAGACACGCTTTGGTGTCCAAATTTTGCTTCTATTTCTCCATTTAGGTCACACAGCCTTGCTGATGCAATTTAGTGCAGAACATCCCTTAATGTGAAATATAAATATGACTTCAGTGATACTTCAGTGCGTAGGGGAGCAATTTTAGACAGCCTAATAAGACAGCATAAGGACACTACAGACAATTTGGATACCAAACATGTCTTGGCTGATTAACTAAGCACTCTGTAATTTGTCCTCCTCATTGAACTTATCCAAGCAGTGATACACATACAAGCAAACTAGTGAAACACACTAAGGGGCAGCAAGCACCCCTGCCCAGTATGCAGACCTATTCACAACACCTGGGGTGCAAGTGAAGGTCAGGTGCATTGCTCAAAGGCATTTCAATCGTGTCCTGTCAAACTAACCACTTTCTTGTCAAAAGCTGGTTCCCTAACCTTCAGCCCACGACTGCACTCAAAAACTGCACTCTTCTAGGTGAGCATGTTATTTAATGCTCCCCAAGCTGTGCTTTTGCTCGAATAAAGGACAATTTTAAAATGGTCTTTTAGCATGTGAGTCATGCATCTTTCTTTCTCTGTGCTGCCAAGAAGCTCGGCTTGCTTCCTCCCTTTTGTGAGCTTTTGCAATACTAATATCTCTCATGTAAACAGAACAAGAGAGGAAACATGACATTCTGCACGAGTGTGAAAGTGTACCACAGCGCCTGTGCTAACATGCTTAATGAAATAATAAAACAGAATACTGGGCTCAGGCTGTGTATCCACACCACACAGGAACAAACGGCTTTTCATTTTCCAGTCCAACAAATGTTCATTTATTCCCATATTCCATCACATGTCAATAGAGGGGAAGGGTTTTCTGTTCTATAACAGGAACAGTGAAGGTGTTGGTATTGATTCACTACATCATTCTCCATTTTGTTTGGTTAGTATGGTGTGGCTCAGCTAGCAAAAAACTGAATCTTGCTGTAAAAGAGGTTAATGGAATACACCTGTGTTTTTCAGTCTAATGAAACATCATCATTACCACAGACAATCATTTTGACATATTTTACTGTATTTAGTAAAAAAACCTTACATCTATAATTGATAACTGATCATATGCAGTAAACAGAGATTAGGATGAAACTACTTCTTTAAGGGGGCTTTGCTGGAATTGTCATACTCTGGCCGCATTTTCATCCTTTTCTCTTTACCTGCTGTCTGCACTGAGCAGTGTGGAGCACCTCAGAGAGATCGCTTCAGATTTACACACCACTCTCTCATCTTCCTCTCAGCCCTCTTCATCTTTCCCTCTCTCTTTCTCTCTCACTCTTGTCTCTCTTTCCGTTTATGTGTCTTGTACAGTCCTCTGCTTTTTGGTTTTGATGTAAGCCCTTAAATCTCCTTTCACCCCATTTTACACTCTTATCCTCCTTCTACCCCTTTTCCTTTTCACTCCATTGCTCTCCCTCCCCCATCAATGGGTTTTCTAAGCACGCACCACCACCCCCTCCATTTCCCCTTACATCCTCGTCCTGCGATTGATTTCAATTGCCAGGGTGATCTGAGTGAGACAGGAGATTGTATCACGTTCTTAGCCACCACCATTTTATGCTCTTTCTATTTCTTTCTTTACCTCCCTTTCTCTCTCTCTCTCTCTCTCTCTCTCTCTCTCTCTCTCTCTCTCTCTCTCTCTCTCTCTCTCTCTTTCTGTGTCTCTCTCTTTATGGCTCTGCTACTGCCTGAGCTTGCAACAAACTGCTTCAGTCAGCAGTAAAGCTCTGGGGATGAGGAAAATTGAGAAAAGGCGATGAAGACAGAGAGAGAGAGAAAGAGAGAACAAAGACAGTGAAGAACACATACGGAGAGAGGAGTGGGACAAGAAAAAATACGGAATTAAAAAAAGAGTGAGCAAAAGTAAGAGAGCAAGAAACAGGGAACACACATACACACAGGTGAAAAAAAATATCCTTAAAGCAGCTACTCATAAGTGGCAGAAAATGTGCTGGTCTTAAATGAATATGCATACATATGGAACAGTGATTCACAGAAACATACACATACCACTACAATAACCTAGTGTTGATTATCTACATGCAATAATTTGGTAGTGCGTGTTTGTAATATGGGGGTGTTAAGACTAAAAGTTCCACTCCTGACTGGTTTAATTGTCAAATGTTAGCAGTATACTTCAAACAACACATTAACTAACCCGTATTAAACCACCACTGAACATTCAACTTTAAAGTTTGTAACCCTTTATCATTTTGTGAATTTCTACTTAAATGTGACCTAAAATACACCATGATCAGACCTTCAAAAGATACAACAGATCTCTAACTTTCATCACTTCATGGAAGATAGTAAATATCTTTGTTGGCAAACGTAGGTGAATCTCTAGAGTGATCACTTCTATGAGATTCAATAGATTGGATGACAATCAGGTGTGAGTGCAATCCTACCTTCAAAAAAATCAACCAAGTTCTTCACCATCCAGGCATGGTTTACCACACGTGTCAGAGTATGCCATATCTTAGTCAAGACTTCAAAACATTATCAGCCAAAGAAAATATGTCTGGAGGCGGTTCTGAAATAATTTCTCATGAGCTTGCGCTCTTCACTGTCAGGCAAAATTCTGAACCATAGTTACCTTTACCTTAAGCCTTCTTCCAATGAAAATGGCTTTAACATAAAGGCTATGTTATTAGACTGTTATTAGACACAGACAGCTTGGCATAACTTAATGCCGCTTCTGGATTGTATAAAAAAAATCTACAGGTGAATCAGAATCAGTGACATCAGTTCATAAATTAAACCTAAACAGAAGGTGGATCCTTTTTAAAAAAAAATCATTCCTTCATGTCTATGTGCAGGGCCGGTCAACAGTTCTGGAAAGCAGAGCTTCTTTTGCCAACAAAGAAATGTTTGATTACTTACTTCAATAGCTGAATACAAAACAATGTAATTATATACTGATCATTTGTATAAGACAATATATACTGATCAAAATAATAAATAAACTTTCAAGCAACACTGTATGTCTTTCTGACACTCAGCACCACTAGAGACCCACTTACTGTTAGATAGACAACAATGTTACCTACAGAACAATCAAAGTAAGAGTGAGGTCTCAAAACAAACAACATGGTGAATGGAGGCTCAGTTTAGCAACTTGTGCATGCTGCTCCGTAGGAACTCAAACCACTGTGTGACTTTTGCTTCAGAAACACGTTTTCATTTGAAGTATACTGCTGGCTTAGGTAGTGGCTCTATAATTGCAAGTTCGATTCCAGGTAATGCCACAGCCATACATGGCAAGTTCAGGACAGCATAACGCTACTCTTGGGGCAAATGCATTATCACCCAGTACAGTGTTAGCCAATGTGTGACTCTGTTAATTGACAAAACAGATATTTTAACTATGCTTCTGATTTTATGTAACACAATTGGATTGCGAGTTTAAGAGTTGATTCCACAAAATAAAAATAATGCTGCAGCAAAAATAAGAATATAATAAAATATTTAAGATACGTTACGTTAGATAGTTAACACTGGACTGGCTGAACTAATTCCCACGCTGACAGGTCCTTCAAATGCTGATGCTGCATTTGGCCATCATTTGGCCATAAATGGCAAACCATTTATTGAAAAGTAATATTTTTTTCCCACTTTATCCAAAGTAAAAATAAAAAAAATATAATATGACGATTGATGTGTTAGTTGGGTTAGCTTTGCTTGGATGTGTGATATGAGGAAAAATATCTTTCACTGGAGCAGAAGTTTTATATGACATAGAGATTCTTTAAACTTTAAAAAGGTTCTTTGCATTTGCACATGTTATTTACAAATATATTTTTTAAAGAACCATTCACTGAAAGGTTCTTCAGAGAATAAACACCGGCTTCTCCAAAGAATCCATCATTGTACCGCTATTTATAAATAGATTTTAAAGGCAATACGATGAGCTGAGGGATTATTTGTCCTCTAATTCTGCTCCCCATCTTATTTTATTACTGGCATTAATAGCAATCCAGTGCCAGCACTCTCCTTTGGGAAGAGAGAAAACAATTTAGTACAGAAACAGTTATTTACACAAGCACTGGGTCGGCTGGGAGATGATCAGCTTCACATCCTGCTGTGGCTGCACAGACAAATATTCTACACGTTGTTTATTTCCGTCGTCGTCTCTGGATTCGTTTAATGCGCCTTTAACTAAAGCCCCCTGCTAGCCTTGGCTCAGGCTCGTTCCTCATTATGATTCAGAGCTGAACTGCCACAGTGATTTCATTACCGCTCCAACTTTACCACCCCATTCTCCTCAGACCATCACTCCCAGCCCCCACACTCTCTCCCTCTCTCCTGCCCACTTTCAATAGTCACTGTCTGCCTCTCTCTTGCCCTACCTCTCTTTCTTAATATTAATCTTCTCTCTCTCTCTTTCTCTCTCTTCTCTGTATTTTTTTTATTTTTTTCTATTTCACTCTCTGCTCATCTCATCTCTCCCCTTCTTGCCTCTATTCCACTATTGCTGAGTCTGAATATTTAATTCCTTGCACGCTTCCTATTTACAAACAGCAGGTTTTAATGCTGAACAGACTGCAGCACTCCATGTATAGAGGCATCTCCTGCTGGCTCCTCCTTAGCCCCTTTACTATTATGACAGCAGATTAGGAGTGTGTTGTAACTGTAGCTTACAGCAGACAAACTGTTGTTTTTAACAATCATACGATTTAATTCTTTGTGCAGAGATGTTCTGCAGTACAGTGTCATAGCACACAAGCCAAAATACAACATGTTGTGTTAAATACTGTATACTACTTACAGGACGAATGTTGTAAGCCATCAGAATAAATCTTTTATCTGCTGACACCTGGAACTTCATGGACATCAGATCCTGAAGAAGAAAAAATGAGAGGTTGAGTACTCAAAATTAGCTATGCAAAAAAGGCGAATCCGGGTACAGCCCTACTCCTTACCATCCTAACATTGCAGAGCATGGGGTAATTTT
Organism: Prochilodus magdalenae; assembly: GCA_024036415.1. Classification (NCBI taxonomy): domain Eukaryota; kingdom Metazoa; phylum Chordata; class Actinopteri; order Characiformes; family Prochilodontidae; genus Prochilodus; species Prochilodus magdalenae. Next base: position 266,870 of record JAMWET010001656.1, on the reverse strand, counting down.
TGTAGAATCGGGTAGGGAGCCAAATTAAAATCCGTTTGTAGGGAATAATAGTCTGTGTGGCACGTGTGGTAAATTGTGAGATTTTTGCGGCGTTTGAGTGAAAAGATTTCTGCTGTTTTGAGAAGCGGCTTGTGCTGGGCTCAGAGGCAACGACCCACATAAGTCTCTCAGTGTCACCCAGCCGTAGCGTTCAAAGTGATGCTCCTGCTAAAGCAGTCTCTTTGAAGCTGTGTGTTAGGGGTGCAAACAGCAAACGCAAGGACAGAAGCAAAGAGAGAAAGAATAAGAGATTAAACTGTCAGAGCTTTAAAATGCCCCCCCTCTACTTTTTTCTTGCTTTTTTTGGGGGGGGGGGTGATTGTCTTTGAATTCAGTTTTCTGCTTCTACCCGGCTACTTCTCTGTTCAGTCTGTCTGTGACTGCTTGGAAATATAGGCAAATCAATGCAGTCGTACATCTGGGTCCCTTCACTTGCTCCAGGGGGGTGTAATTCACTAGAGTGCTGTTGTCCAGGAGTAATGGTTGAGCAACAGCAGCAGAGGATATGTCCATTTGAGACATTTATTGATGTGTGTGGTGTCCTGATTTTGACCAGGCTTGTCAGTCTGGTGGCTAGGTTTTATCAATGTGTTGGATCAATAGTACCAATGTGTACATGCGTGAGTAACTCACCATGGTGCTGTTGTCCAGTAGGGTGGTGGTCAGGTTGGTGTTTAAGTTGTGGATAAGAACATGACCTTCCTGAGTGCACAGCACCAACTCATTCTCTGCAGGACACAACATTCAACAATGGTCAACAAGCAGTCCTTTAGCTGCAGTAGGGCCAATTCCATTTCCTCCTGGAAACTGCACCACTGAAAAACAGCTATTTACTAAACGGGGCCCGTTTCTCACCTTTAATTCCATCTCCTGTGGATGTACACTAAATAACAATGAACCATTTATTTAAAGAAACAAGGTAGGCTTAAAAAACATTCATTAAGCAATGAAAAACTCTTCTAATAGCCAATGTGTATCTGAAATTCTTTAAGTTTTTAAACAAACAATTTTTTTGGTCATCCCAGCAAAATACTAGGTAAATCCATTTAAAGAAGTCAAGCCGGTCTAAATTATCTCCTATTATTCACTCTGCAGGACTGGTGTTAATCACTGTGTGCACACTTTGTTGAGCCTTTACCATTGAGCCAGGCTGCACGAGGGTCATGAATTTTAAACTCTTCACTCTCCAAGTCCTCAACAGTGAGTCGGGAATGCAGAAGAAGGTGAGACTCATCTCCCACACAAGAAAGAGAACACAGAGTCAGCAGTCACAGTAAAACAATATCCATTATAAAACAGCACAAAAGTGGTGTCTTTTTCTGTTTGGTTCAAATGTGTACTGTATATACAATGCATATTCTATATACTAAATGATTTACAGGATTTGTACAAAGGAATACAGCTGATCTTAAAAGAAACTTATTATACGTTTTCAATGTTCATAATTTTATTTTTGGGGTTCACTAGAATAGATTTATTTGCTAAGTTCACCTAAGACACAATATTTTTCTGTACATCTGTATTGATCCTATGTCTGAACCGACATAATCCACTCTGCTCCAATTGATCAGCTTGCCCACTCTGCTTTGATTAGACTGCACCGCATCACTGTCTATTCTTACAATGACAACAGCTCTAGTTGAACCACTGTCTGATTCTGAAAGTCAGAAAAAGCTATATAACACACTAAAGAGAGGGAAATAACTGTAACATCATACAATATTTCCAGGGCAAAAAAGCCTTTTAGATGTTTGGCTAAATAAGACAAATGTGCGGCTGTCTGACCTGTTTTTGTCCTTGTCATATTTTCTGTATCATTGTGCATTTGTTTGTGTGAATGAATAGATTACACAACTGTTCTCTGCTTATATATCTTACACAAACCACCCCCTTCATAATGTTATCCCTCTTCCACATCCACCTCCTCTGTTCCTTTTACAGTCATCTGTTTCCGGACTCTTATTTTTCCTTCCTTGGTTACGTGCCCTATTTCCCCCTAATATTACATTCTCACATACCCTTATCCTGTTTTCTCTTCCTAATCCTATTTTCTTTTTTGTTTTCGCTTTAATCTTACCAACATTTATATTTCTCTTACCAGGAGTCAAGATAACGATTGAAAGGCTGACAAGTGACAGGACGACCAGGATGACAACCATGGCAATGCCAATGCCCTTCCAGTTTCGTGGAGGCCCACCAGTGCTCCCCAGATCCTGACAGAAATAAAAAGATGAGAGCATCAAAATAACCAATACAGAATGAACATGTTTAGATTCTTTATCCTGGATTTCCAATTAAATATTATAGAGCAGTGTTCCAAAACCTGCAGTGCCGAGTAGGTGAGGTGCATTTCTGGACCGCATCGCATTTCTGCATGTTGCAATCAGAAGAATCTTGCGAATACAGGTATGAAATGCAGCCCACTTTCTGACAGTTTTCAAGGACACTACCAGTGTGTCCATTACAGTCTTCTGTCACCCCTTTGTGCACATCTGACCCAAAGACAATTCAAGAGAAACGCTGACAGATGAAACCAACATATTTCATGTTGTTTAAAAAGGCCATCACACAGAGATTATAAAACTAAAAGAAGGTTCTTCATATTTCACCCATCTCCTTTGCAAAGATGATTTGATGGAACCACATTGGATTCTTTGAGGTCATTGCACAAATAATCGTTTTTGGTACCTTTATTTTTAAGACTGACTTTTACTTACAACAATTTTGGATAGTGATGTTGTTAGAACTGGTGGCCATCTAGAAATGGTAATTGTGTAATGGTTATGTTTCAACAAGCACTGGTCTCTATCTCCATCCATACGTTCTGGTCCAGCATGCCTCAAACCCCAGCAAAAGCAGTAACTAAAATTAATATGTGCAATCAGGTTACTTGGCAGTGGAAAGACAAAAGTGTCATCACGTACTGGTAACTTTAAAGTACCACACAGCATAGTGGAAAAACACCATTACTTATGTGGCTCCGAGGAATTCTGCTTATAAGCCCCCATAGTTTAAGAGGTAAAGTCCAACCTTTTGGTATACAAACAGTGTAACAACATTGCATAAAACACATAATAGAACAGCTAATAGAATCTGTCATATGTTGTGCCATGATGCACTGTTGCACCCCTAAAATACAAATACAGTAACAACTCTCTGTTTATCTTATTCTATGTTTCACCTTCTTACACATAACACACATTTGCTCACACATAAAACACAGTGGTAAAGAACACAATCACTCACACGCACACATGTGTGCATACACACCCTCCTCCACAGGGGAGGCAGAGCACATTAGTGCTGCTTCATTTCCGCAGCCTCACAGCAGAGATTTTGTAGGAGACGAGTGTATCATTGTAGTGAGCCTCTAGGGAAGTAAGCAGAGGTCACAGAAATCTGTGTAATTTAGACGGATTCTTTGCAAAAGCTGCAAAGAACAAAGTTTCCCAGTGAAAAACAAGAAGTTAATTGCAACTAGTATTTCTGCCATGGCATACTCTCCCCCGAACTAATATCTAATTTCACTTGTATCGCCTCTAATAAGGCAAATGCAATTTGTGCACATGGGTGTTTTTTGAGAGTAACATGTAATTTGCATGTATGCTTTAGGTGCAGAAACAAATTTGCTGCTGGCCTGCTTAAGAATGTTCACTCTGAACTAAAATTGTCAAGGTAACTTTTGAGAAGGTAGGATGACCATGCATGGCTCCACCTGTTAAAAGAGTATATCAGCTCATTTTTAATGTACGCTATTTTCCCCCTATTCCTCATGTAGCGAAATCAGGCAATGTTAGGTCCCAATATTGCCTTGTTATAACTAACATGTAAGAACGTTTATTCTTAAAGAATTAAAATGGAGCAAACAGATTGCCTAAATAACACTTTCCAGACCTTACACAAGGTCAAACATTGTTTTTTGACACTGTATGATATACTTTTATCAATACTGGAAAATGGAAAAAAGTGCATCACATAGTTAAAAACAGAAATCACAGCCATCACAGCCAAGAACTATAATATAAACTTGGCAACCTTAATAAATGCAAATGAGTTAAAAAAAATAAAGAGATGTTTAAAATGGTGGTTTCCCATGTGCACGTCGGGGTTTTATCTACTATGCCATTTGATCAAGTTCTTTATCTATTTGAATATTTAAGGACTGGAATATCCCTACAATATTCACAATGTTGCTTTACATCAATACATTCAACAAATCACCCGACCCTACGCAGCCACCTTGCCTTCTGAATTCTGTGCTTTTGTCTACCTTGGCTGTTAAAAAAATTTTGTGGTAGGACAAAAATGGTCAATTTGATTTACTGAATAATGTGGCTTCAAACAGCTATTTAAGGGTTGGTGGAAAATGGTGGGTTGAAGAGGCGAGAGAGGGGTGGGGCCTGGGAGAATGCGCACATGCATCACAGACTGTCCCCTTAACCTTTGCCTTTATTACTGCTGTACAGTATCAGCCTGTGTGCTCGCACTAAACAGAGTGTCTGCTCTCATCTCTCCTCAAGGCTGATGTAGAAAGAAAGCGATGAAGCGGAGAGCTTGTAAGGAGAGAAACGATGCTGTTTACAGCTGTATCTTTGCTTCAGTTCTTGAGAGATTCAAATATTTTGATCAAAAAACCCCAACATTATCTGATTGAATGGGCTCTTTGACATCGTTCAGTCTTTCATCCTGATCTTAAAAACAGCCTAAAATTGCAAGTTTAAAGGTCTTCCACAGGCTCAGAGGTACTCGGCATTAGCTGTCACGCCTTGATGCTTTAGGGTGTGTATGTTGCTGCAGAAGATAACATGCTTGTGGTAATGCTGCAGTGCTGTCTCAGAGGTTTTCTGCACACTTCTGAGTCCCATACTGGAAAACTTTTCATTGTTTTTTGCGCAGAAAACTTGTAAAGCTTGACTGGCTGCCAGCATAGAACAATAAAATCTCATCTTTAATAGATCTTTTTGTTTCCAAATTAAAACACATGCTTCGCTATGTGTCAGGAGAGACGTCCATAAAGCTATACCTTCCTCCCCAGAGCTGATGAACGAGTCATAGCCTGATCAATAAGAAGGCATCCTTTTCACTACCAGCTATTTTCTCTTGCCCCAGATTAAAGGAATGAGGAGATATATTCCAATTTCCCTCAAGATAAAATAATTACTATCATAAGAGACAACACAAAGCTGCTCTCAGAGCTGATCAGTATTAGCTTTCATTATTGAGGTGATGATGAAGAATATCAAAAATATAGTAATTCCTCTTTCTCTTACATAATAGGATATTTTGCAGTGCAGTGTGCACTGAAGTAAAATGATTGCAAAAGCTTCAGATAGAGTTTCAAAGGCTTCACTGTTGGTGTTTTGGGTCTGATCCAGCTTAAAAAATCTTGAGCTAAAAAAAACAAAATCTCAAAAACAGATCAGCTCTCTTTCTCTGAATGGTTTGGTTGAATATGAACCATTAATACTCAAAGAGCTATTTGAATGCAAAAATAGCTGTTTAATTGCATGGTTGGTACACTGTACATATATTCTATCCTCTATGTTGGTTTTTAAAAGTGTATAAGACAAACCCTTCATGCTACATGATCCGTGTTAATTTGACCCTTCTGAAACAGATTAACATCTTTTTCGCGACCACAGAATGAGTCTTTTAACATAGTTTAACAAATGAGGAGCTACTCACTGCGTCAGTTAGGGTTAAATAACCTGTTCCCAGCTAAAACATAATCACCCATGCAGTAATTACCAAATGCGAGGCTCTTACTCATTTGCTTAGTTAAATCCAAGAGGTGACCTTGTTTTGTACTGCTCTTTGCAATTTTTAAAATGCATTCATTCTATTTATTTATTCAGTTTGTTTTGTATTTGAGGTAATCATTCAAACTTTACTAATGAGAGTTGGGTGCAAAAGAAGGGGAAGAAAAAAATAGTATGTTGTCTGTTGTTTACAAATGCCATGCTTTTTTACTAATACAACAATTATAGATAGAAAAACAAAACATTGCCATTGTTGACACATAATTCTTTGAAATGTTGTGATGTTACATATTTGCCATATCCGCCACCCATAATGCTGTGGTTCCAGCTCGTTTTAACACCAAACAGCCTTAATCAAACTGCCACAGGCATGGACACACTCCTGCAATGCAGAGGCCAGGGGCCCATGTGGGTGGACAACTCCCCATAGATGGTCCAAACAAGTGGGAGAAAAGACAGTTCAGACACTGGCTGAACAAAACATCACACAAAGAAATACTTGGTACACCTCGCCTCAGAGTTACAGAACTAGATTGATCCACAGAGCAAAGTGGGCTACACCAGTGGGAAATTATTAATACGTGGAATGGCGCACTGGTTTGAAAGTGGTGTAATATGGAATTCAATTCTAGAGAACATCTTCCCACAGCAGTGATTAGTGTGTTAGAAATTTGGGTGTTCTGGAAGAATGTGGAGTCAGGAGACTGTCGATGAGATTCAGCGTTGTGTTTATTTACACAGTCAGAGATGTATGAGTACAGTTTGCTTGATCAGTCGATCAGTGTTTTTCGCGTGCTTGCAGAGTCATACACAGGCACCAGGTTTAGGTTGTCAGTCCTGTACAGTCTGGCTCAGTGTGATTCAATCTGACATGGATTTAAGAGGTAAGGGTCAGGTGGGAACAAAAAAGAGGGGTAGATGAAGAAATACAGATAAGGAAGATCGAGGTGAGAAGGAGGGGGTTATGGGGCTGATTGTATCACCTTAAGGATGATTTGGACATGCGTGCACAAGCCCATGTATTTACTCTAAAGCTCATTGTTAGGATCTCGCAGTGTTAAGGATCCTGAAGACACTCAGTTCTCCCTGATTCACTAAATCATCCAGAACATATGCTCAGATCTTCAGTGTTGTGGCTCCATCTTTAAACGTCAATGTGATATACAAAATATCATAATTCTTCCTTGAGGCTCTGTACATTGCCTGACTTCTCTCTTACTGACCCTGAAACATAATTCCGAGGAGGAGACCCAACCTTACAGCGAATCCATGTTTTCTTCCCTTCACTTTTCACTGCTAAGTTAGTAAATCAAAACAACCTAGGATTTAGGGATGGTTTATCGTGTTTCCTTACCATGACCCATTGACCTGGAATTATGTTGTGCGCCCATTGGTCCAAAAAAAATCGGAAGTAACTGTTGCATCGAAATTTAGAGAAGCCCTGTTGCCGGTCAGACTATAGCTTGATTACCTTTAAGCATTTTAAGGCCCACATGAGTAACATAAGTCTAAAAATCTCACAACAAAAGCACAACAACAGAACCATTCGGATGCAACAGATGCCCTCATATCCATTGCTTACAAATTAAAACAAAAAGAGCTAATGTATCTCACATAAACAACAACAAAAAGACTAGGCTTTGCTCAAATAAACACAAAGATAAACCACAGCACCAGCACATCTTAGGTAAAAGCAGGAGTCCTTCTATGGCGTTTATTACCAAAGACAACTGTTCTGTGAGTCCCTCAATGCTCCTGAATATCAAAGATAACTGTTCATGTGAAATTCCCTGACAAAGGTTTCCTGCTGGTTTCACCTGTTAAATTGCAAAGGGATTTCTTGCTGGGCTCCCCATCAAACTCTTTTTGTGCTTATCTGTTTGCTTTTTATGACAGCTCCTTGCCCAGTGATCAAATTTATGACAGTAGTAACACTCAGACAACTTGTCTTTCTTTGGGTTAGAAATGTTGTGACTAAAACCCAAGTTAGGCTTCTTCTCTCTGAGTACATGAAGACATAGTGGGACATGGCAGGGTTCTAAATTACACTCGAAGTGTTTTGAAAGTGTAGTCAACAGATCTTGTTGAAGGTCTGATTGTAATAGGTTGAGCAGTGGTCCAAAATGTGGACCATCAGTTGTACCATCAATAGCATCACTGTTGAAGGTGTCAATTCCACAATAACTTTTTAACACAATAAAAAACTAAACTTCTTTTAATACTTTTACATTATTCTGCAGCTGATTCCACTTTTCGTTGTCAGCAGTTGTTTAGTTATTTGCTCTCAGTCAGTGGCCTTTATCAATATCCTGACCACTGTTACCCAAGCCATCCAACACAGCAAGCTTTCTACTATCAGTTATGTTGAGGAGCTGACTTGCTATGGCTACAAGCATGCATAAAGATAATTTTTTTTCTCCATAAGGTCAGTGAAATCAAGTCTAATTTCCCTTGGATGTATGAATGGTTTCCTTAACTTCACCACCTTTATTAAATACCTCATAAGATCTAATAACGATTGGTCTCATCACTGCCTTACTGTTACAGCCTAGCCAACACTAGAGAATCTTCATCCTCCGTGTAGCATGGCTGACTCAGAGGAGGGGACTTACTTTTACACTTAGTATGCTGTTGTTCAACCTCTCTGTCAGTGACTCCTGATGTTTTCCTGATGTTCTCTGAGCATTCATGGCAGCTGTCTTATGCTTTTGTACATTTGGAGGTTAGCTCTAGAATTTCCCCCCAGCTTCCTCTAGCTTACCTTCCAGTTGTCTAAGCTTATACTTTCAGCACTGCTTTATTACATGTAGGCATTCCTTAACTAAGGCATGCTTGAGACCATAACCTAAAGCTGTTTTACATTCTGTAGGAGTCCATTCACCATCAGCAGGAAAATCTGAGTTAGACCACTATTTCAGCCACAATTCAGTTCCACCCTTAAACAATGTGCTGTTTCTGTAGTTTCCAACAGTCTTCACCAGATTTTCTTTTTGCATTTTGGAGTGATGGTGATTTAAAATGACTAACTTTCTCCAACAAACAAAACAAACAGACTAAACCACAACAAACCTTTTTAAGGGAACAGCTGTCACAAAACTGTTAAGTTCTTATCGGTAACAATGAAGTAAACTTGAACAAAACAGCCACAAAACTAAGTTTCTATCAGTGACACAAGTAAACTTGCACAATACAGCCACAAAACTAATGTTGAGGCTATTTTCTTTCAAGTGTTTGGGGATATTTATCGCCCCCTAGCAACACATTGCTATTGCTTTCACATAACAACATTGAATTTTGTAATAATTATGTAGTAAACTGTTGACATTTTCAAGGACATTTGAAAATACATTAACACTAAATAAATAAATAATTTCTTTTATGGAAATTTGTTCTATCTCAGGTGAAACATTTACAATACTGTGTAAGGTTCCCACAGGCATAATTTTATAAGAGAATAAAATAGAATTATACTCATAAGTAGCAAGTTAGTAATGTTGTTACTATAAAAATGTGAAGGGGCAATTGTTTGTTGTGTCATACAGCATTTTAGAATGGAGCACTGTAACCATCAGCCTCCAGAAATATTACAGTATTTACATATGTATATATAAATATATCATAAATCACTGAAAATTGATTTGTTCAACATAACTACTCTACTCAAATTAACGGAGGTACCACAGTCTTAGTTATTTCCTGACTATGTTACAATCTGCTTAGAAACCAATTTCCAAAAAGCAGTGGGAACTGTAGATAACATGCTAATAATAACAAAAAAGCAGTGATTGCTAAAGTCAGTTTGACCTGTATTAAATTAATAATATACACTCTGCCCAGATTTGATGTCTGCAAAACTTCCATAAAAGAGCTGGGGCAGGAATATATTTACCACTGTGCTACACCATCTTTTCTTTCAAAAAAGCTTAAAAATCGTTTGGAGACTCACAAAACCACCTGAGCAGTCGTCTATTATGCAAGTTCTGTGCTGTGCACCACACAGGGCTTATGTTGTTATATTTTAAAGAGGGGGTGGCAGTTTTGGACTGCAGGAAGGCCAGTCAAGCACCCACAGTCTTTAATTACACAGCAATGCTGTTTTAACAGGTGTAGAATGTGGCATGGTGGTGTCATGCTGAAATTAGTACAAATGTCCCTAAAAAAGACCCTAGAAGTCACAAATAGCCCCAGAACCATGACAGACACTGGCCTTTGAACTTTACACTGATAACTGTCTGGATAGTCGTTCTTCCTCTGGTCGCTATTGACATATGCCTTATACTATACACGGCACAGTCTTAACTTATATGTATGGATGCAATAATGCAATAATAATGTTTATTGACACTGGCTTCGGTCTGCATCATATTAGCATGCTGTCTGAGAAATCAAAAGTATCGTGGATTTATATGTAGGTGGCAGCATTCTATTTTACTCAGAGATTCCTCCAATTTCCCTAAATCTTTTGATGATATTAGGTCCGGTAGAGGGTGAAACACCTAAAATATTTACCATCACCCACTGAGAAACAGCTTTTCAAATTTTGTTATAAAATCATCAATGTTTAAGATGTTTTTAAACATTTCAATTTGTTTCTAGTCTTCAACTGACCCTCTGCCAACACTTTTGAAACAATGAATATGATAATGCAAAACATTATGTATCTTATGTTTTGTACCATTCTGAAAATACATTACAAAAATAATTTATTAATCATTTATTACTCAGTTTATTACTTTTGCATCACCTGGGTTTTTAGGTTTGTAAACCCAGGGCATGAATCCAGATAGTATTAACCTAAATGACCCTTAAAAACTCCAAATTTCAACATGTGATGTTTTGTTGCTGTTGTTTGATTGTGTTAGGTTGTAGATGTTATATTTTTACATCTCTTTGTTTTTTTTTGAAAGAGAAGTTGGAATATTCAGATTTAAAAGGAGTTTAATTGTTTGATAAAAAATATTTTTAGAGTTTTAGTCTAGGGAGCACAGTCCTGCATTTGAGACCAGGAAGTTTTATTTAATTGAATTTTATGCAATTAATATTTTTTTTACTGCAATACGACTCATTGTTGTACCTGACTGACCCAATAGTCACGACTGCGGACAGTCAGCGAGCAGTGACTGTCCGCTATAACACAGGATTACATGCTTGCAGACCTTTATGATGGCCTTTAATATCAAGTCAACATTGCAAAGCCATTGTGCAAGATTGTCATGGATATATGTATATACACACAATATATATATATATATATACACATAGATTGTTTCAGCATTACCTAACAATATAAGTGGTCAACATCTGCTCAGGATTTAGCACACATAAGAACACTGTATTATTAGAATAACATCTATTCCATAAACATGCTTTCTTTAGTGGCTGCTACTACATTAAAGAAAGAGTAGTAGAAAGAGCCCACACTACAATTACTCAATTTGTTTCCACCACAGCAGGGGTACTTTGGGAAGGTTCTATCGGGTTGTGAGCAATTCATAAATTAGACTCTGGAGAGCTCCTTAACTTCTGGTCAAGACAGTGAAAACTACACAATAGATCTTTTGAAGCAGAATCAGAGAGCTAATGAGTCCTCTATAAGAAGATGCAGGGCTTTGCAGAATTTGGAAACATCTGATCAAGCCACATATGGCAACCCTGCAGGCAATTTAAGCTCCCCCAGCCTTAAGTCCAGGAGCCACCAGAGTTTACAAAGATTTGGCACTGTATAAAAGAGATATCGACAACCTCCTGTTCCTTCAACAATTGCTCCACATTGCTTCCTTTTTTTATAATTTGGAGTAACAGATTGTCCGGAGCCGTGTGGCTGGATCTAATTGTGCTGTCTTGTCAATTCGCCTTGATGAATTAGGATTTTGAACACGGTTAAATTTGACCAGGATTGTGTGATAAATAGAAAAAGGCACTAAATGATGTAGTCAATTTGAAAATATTAGAAAATGAAATTTGTTAATATATCTGGCCTTTTTTGATTTGTTCAATTGTTAACCTGTAATTGTTACATTTTTCATTGATTATTTCACCAAAAGCACTGAATTATAGCAATTATAATAAAAGTAATACTACTAAATGGTGTTTAAAAACCCTCTCCCTCTCTCACTCATGCTGAGTAAGATGTAAGGTTGAAACAAAAAAGGTCCAGGAAAGCATGAATGACTCTCTTTTTATCTATCAGACTGCCAGATTGTGAAGGGTGATTCACCTCTCCACGGAATACATTTTCACTGTTCCAGTAGTGGTGTGCTTTACACATCTCCAGCTGACATTTGGCATTATACATAGTCTCGGTCTTCTGCCCTGCAAATTGTCTTTTGCTTGCCAAGATTTTAAATCTTAGAAATGGAAATACGAGATGAATTATCTTATTATAAAACTTATTTACATTTTGCTAAAATGATCAACTCATTTAGAACTTGGCAGCAATGCATCTAAAAACAGTTGGGACAGGGACATGATCACGAATGTACTGGATTCCCTCTTCTTTTAACAATAGTCTCTAAACGTGTGTGAAGTGAGGAGACCAGTTGCTGGAGTTTTGGGAAAAGAAGAAAGTTGTCCCATTCTTGTCTGATGTTTCATGATGCACCAGCCATGATGAAGACAGACCAGCTCAGCCGGAATCTTCTTCTGTGCAGCCATACTGCATGCAGTGGCCTTATGCAAGACCTTTCCTGAAAATATGTTGGTCTGGATAGAAGAATATTTTGTTCCAAAATTTCTATATACTGTTCAGGACTGATAGTGCCTTTCCAGATGTGTAAGATGGCCATGCCATAGGCACTAATGCAACCCCATACCTTCCATAACGGTGCGCTGATAACTAGTTGGTTGGTCCCTCATCTCCTGAGTCTTAATTGATTTGACAACATAACAAGTTTTCTATTCTGAGTTTTTCTATTATGAGCTTTGGCCCACAGAAGATGGCAGATTACGAGCATCCAGCGTTGACCGTCAGTCTTGTTCTTTGCACACAGGGATTTCTCCAGATCCAGCAGTTTTTGGCCCAATTTTGAATAAGAAGGCTATGATAAATACGTTAAGGCTAACATAAATGTCGTTCAATTACTTGAAATTAAATTCGATACAATGCAGTATTAACTACAGCAGACTGTGTTGGGTGCTTTATGGGTTCCCATGGCCAGACAGCTACACAAGGCTCAAATCACTATGTGCAATGCCAAGCACCAGTTGGAGTGGTGTAATGCATGCATGAAAAACATTTCTGTGGAGTAATGAAATATGCTTCTTTATTAGGCAGTCTAATGGAAGCGTCTCATTTTGGCAGATGCTAGGGGAATACTACAAAGTGACGTAATGTGACCTGTAATCTTAAAAGGATAAGAATACAAATACATTTTAGACAATTACATGCTTCCAATATTGTGGCAACAGATTGTGTTTATATTACAATGACTGTGCAAGCACGATCCATAAGGACAGAGTATGACAAGTTTGATGTGGAAAAACCCCTAGTGGCTGACACAGAGCCCTGTCCGCAGTCCCACTGCACACCATTGGGATAAACATCAACTGGTGTTAGGATGTTTCATCCAAAATCAGTGTCTGGCCTCACAAATGCTATTTTAACTGAATGGGTTAAAAAATTACACAGACACACTTCAAAATCTTGTGGAAAGTCTTCTTCAGAAGGATGGAGGCTGTTACTACCGACAACAGGGAGCCAACTCTGTATTAATGCCCATGGTTTTGGAATGGGTGTCCACCATGCACATATAGATATGGCAGTGAAGTAAAGTGTTCACATACTAATAGAGTATACAGTGAAAAGTCAAAAGTTTACATTAACATAACATAATATCAGAAGCTTTAACATCTATAGTAAAACTATTTTTTATAGTATTTACTGGGTCCACCCTTGGCCTTTATTTTAGTATTCTTGATTCAATTACTAAATAGAGTAGCAATTAATTAAACAACAGAGAAACAAGAAATTAAAACAGAACTGGGAAAATGAATTCACAAAAAACAATGTACAATCCTGATGAGAATAACTTCAACAATGGCTTTTATTAATAAATAATAATTAATATGTAAATGCCAATCAATAAACATGCAGGAGGAATTTGCAAGGAATTGTGTTTGGTGAGCATATTGCCATTATTTGCCTTTAAATTCCCTGATAAATTGATTCCCTGCTATTGATTATGAATTTAACTATACAGTCTACAAGTGAGATCTAACAATCTGCACAACAACAATAGCAAGATTATTACACTAGCATATGCTAATCGAAGAAAAAACTGAATTACTGAAACATTTTGTTGTGGAAGGTGGGATGCTGCTCTCCACACGAGCCTGACACTTTGATGCCAAACATATGGTGATGGCCACATGCTCAGCTTCCTCTCCACAGTTTCGCCCCCAAAAGAGGCATTACAGAACAACATGCACTTAAAAACCTCTTAGTAGCATAATGTACTAGTACCAGTGGTAGCACTAGGCACATTTAATACAAAAATCTTTACTGGAGTAATAGATTACTTTATAAATTCTATAATTCATCCGTGTTTTGGTATTTGCAGGAAATGACAGTGACTAGTGCATATGTGCTATTGTTCTATGTATACCCTTATGTCAAGTGCAGTGGCACATATCCTCATTAAAGGATGCTTGGAGTGCTTTTGCAGGTAGAATGACACAGACAGTGCATGAGCTGGTCGAGAGGAAAGTCTTGCAGACCCTTCATTATCCATATACAGTTTGGAGTTGGATCCAGAAGTCATGACAGACCTAGCAACACTGCTCGTGTTTTCCTTCACTGCAGCCAGGGATTCTCTGCACCCACAGACCTCTTTCATCCTGCCCACGACCCCCACTTCATGCGGTGTCCCACAGAGAGTGCTGTCAGAAATCTTTCTCCTACACTCCTTTCAGGAACAACACTGCTCAGAAATAGCAAACAAACATGATCCGGAAGTGAATTCAAATAACAGAATATCCATACTAAACCCATCTGCCTTTATTAATTCAATGTAATAATAATTTAAAAACTCCAAGCTTTACAATGATCCATTTTTATTAAAGAGCTTCATTTAAAGGGCCTATTATGCAAATTTCTTTCTCATACTGTTCATTTGTATTCACCCTAAAACATTCTTGTTTCTTGCCCTGGTGTGTATATTTGGATTTACATCTGTGCAGAACGTGTACATGCTCAAAAAGCTACATAACACATTGAAGGAATGGGGGAAAATGGAGAAGTATAACGGGTCCCCTTTAAAGATGATATGTGCTGTGTATCAAACAGATATTTCTTGCTGTAAAGTACATGCTGACGAGAATGGTAACCAACTAAAACTCTGTTTAACACAATATATGATATTGCAAAGTTTTAAAACCGCGATGTAATTTGCTTTTTTGCTTACCTATTGGCAAGCTTGGCATACTAATACAACACACAGCCACTACTAGAAGACAATAAGGGACTAAACTGCTCTGTCAGGTAACCAACCAGGATAGAAATGTTACTAGACCAAAAAAGAAAACATAAGTTGCTAGTAATTCTCCAAACAGGATTAAAGATGTCTCTAAATGCTGAGTGATTGAGCCATGTTCAAAAATTTAGCTCTCACTCATTTCAAAACGAGTCACACATTGTATTGAAACACACGACTGGACTGTAAAAGGATTTGTAAAGTCCACAAACATGTTTACTTCTGTTGTTGCTAGCCATAACATAACTGTTTGCAATACACAGTTGTGGGCTGAAGGTTAGGGAACCTGCCTTGTGACCAGAAGGCTCTCCAGGCACCGTGGCTAGGGTGCCCACTGCTCCAGGCAAGTGTGTTCTACGCCCCCTAGTGTGAGTGTTCACTTGTTTTTGTGCCTGTATGTTTTTGTTTCACTGCATGGATGAGTTCGAAAGTCAAATTCCTCTGTGTGCAAGTACAAATGACCAATGGTTTTAAATTCTATACCTTGCATTTCTGTTTATATTACTCTTTGTTTTTATTTATTTTATAAACTTATTTTTGTATTATTTTTTTTTATTCCATTAAAAAAATATGTTGTATTATG
This sequence comes from Prochilodus magdalenae, assembly GCA_024036415.1. Taxonomy (NCBI): domain Eukaryota; kingdom Metazoa; phylum Chordata; class Actinopteri; order Characiformes; family Prochilodontidae; genus Prochilodus; species Prochilodus magdalenae. Next base: position 251,019 of record JAMWET010001656.1, on the reverse strand, counting down.
ATGCAAAATATGATAAGCAATATTTGTATTGAGTTTTCGTATTGTTACAGGCCTGACACATAGCACACAAAACTGCATTTCTCTAGCAGTTCAAGCAGCATTCTACTCCATTTGAACAAACACATTTTTGAAGCTTATAATGAAGCACACTGTCTCAAGAAACTTTCTAATAATTTTATTTATAGAATAACAGCTTCAAAAACCTTTTTATGGTACACTAAATGATTAAGGGGAGAATAATGACTCTACCAATGCAATTTCTGGCCCAGAGCGACTGCTACCTTGCTATGTAACCACTGGTAAAGCATGTATGAGACCTTTCACAAGAACAACATAATGCTTTACAGCTCCACGTTACATAACAACAACAATGGGTCTTCAGCGAGCTATAAGAAGAAGTCAGCTCATAATTCCCACTACTGCCATCACGACAGAGGCTGTGAAGCGATCTAACAAGTCACTGTATTAAAAAAAAGAGCACACACAAAAAACAAAATTGCTTCATTAACAGGCTATTAGCAGTGCTCTGTAGGCGACCCTGCCAGTCTGCAGTGATAGCAGAGGAGGTTCAGCTCCTCACTGCTTAAATACATTTGGGGCATTATATGCCTACAAGTATTTATTATCACCACCAAGAATTCTTTGGTGATATGAAGCTGAACTTTTAATCAGCCAGTTTCATGATCAAATCACCCCGTTCCACCTTAGAACATAACGGCTACACCATTTAAGGTGGAACGGGAAATTACTAGCGTATTACTAGCGATGTTATGAAGAAAATGACCATAAAATGCTTTTACAAAGGTCGTCTTACAATACACTGGCTTTTTAACAGGGAAATGGGTTTTTTAGTCGCTTGTGTTTTTGAGCAGTAATGATGTTTTCTCAATATAAAAGTTTCAGTCACAAAACACAGAAAAGAGTACAATCTAAATTGGCTTTGAAATATATTCTAATATATTCCAAGGTTACAACATGTTCTGCAAATGCAAACCCTTGGAACACAAGGAAGCCCCTTAGTGCTTTGTTACTGGAATAAAAGTTCCAGTTTTTTAAAGCTCTAGTAAGTATAAGAAGCAAGAAGGTCACTTTAGTCTTGCACATTAATGATTGCATGCAAGGAACAAAAATAAATTAGGTGTGTGAATATTAGAACTAACAGTAAATCAATTTGATTAAAATGTATTGATTTTTGGTTCTATTCCAAAGTTGTTACCTATAAGCAATTCAATTTGTTTTGAAACCTTGCTATTTAAGCACCTTCAAAGGTACTGATGCAGATGAACTAAAACCCTTCCACTAGAGTCAAAAATAAAGAGGCAAAAATAAAATCAGTTAAATTACATCAATAATACTCTTTGCAGCAAAGATTAATAGAATAGATTCCATTTTAGCGAATGATGTTTGATTAAATCTTTTTTCCACCTCTCTGAGTATTTTTTTTTCCAAATAAAGAGTTTGGTTTGGTTCTTGTTCATTTGTTATTCACATAGCGGTCTGGTTGGACCTAGAATGGTGTCTTAACCACTCGCTCCATTCATTGCAAATACATTTTTTGAGTGATGCAAATTGTTAACCACTAAATTGTAACCATTGTTAACCACTAAACAAACAACCATTTTTCTATATGGATATTAATGGTCAGAAATGACAGTGCACCATGACAATCACTGGGGTAGTTAAAGGTCTCTTTTGCATATATCAGCCTTCTATGATCTCAGCAACGCAATGTCTAATATCACAATAAAAAACAATACATTGTGCTGCCCCAATGTATGTTATTTAGCATTCTGTCTTTAAGGAAACAGAGAGCTAGTGCAGCTCAGGTGCTGCCTGCTCAGTACAACACACGAACACTGATCAATTCCTAACACTATGCAGCATTTGTGTGAAGACGGCTGTCTTCAATAACCTGGAAATTAGGCTCCTACGACTATAGGCTTTTAAGCAAAGCAGCTGCCTTTGTTGTTGGAAAGTGAAAATTAGATTGTTGCAGTAAAGTCTATGGAGATCACAGTGGTGGATATATTTCAGAAAAAAAACTCTTAGGAGTTGTAGATGAAAGCAACAAACGTTTGAGTACATGTAGTGCAAGCATCAGCTTAGCATACAAGACAGCGGATTAATGCTAACAACTGCAAGGCCCAACTGAGAAGACAGTAAACCTTTTAAGTCCACAGGAATACTGACAAGACCCTTGACAGAGCACAATCAATAAGGGAACTACCAAATTCAAAACAATTTATACTCCTTACAAACAGTGTGGGTTTGTGTGTGTGCTTTGAAACTATAAAAAAGCAGTTCACTACATGAAGCTCCACAATCTGATAGTAATTTATGTTAATCTTATTTATTCATAAGTATAAAAAAAGAACTATCAACAACCAAATATGCATATTCTGTTTATGAACACGACATCTGCAACACATCCACATCCAAATCATAACTGCTGTATATGGTCACTAAAACAACTGTTACTGTCGCACCCCATTTTCTAATGATGAAACAGGGCTCTATGAGAACATAGGGTGGAGCAGGCACTGGAGGCTATAAATCAGGTCACCTGGCAAGACTTGGCAAGTGTTGTAAATCAAATTGTTGAGGAACTATACAGAGAAAGAATGACTGGGAGCGGCTTGACCGGCAAGGCATCCTCAATGATAAGCTAAAGGAAGCGTAAATATTTGTAATGAGGGGAGCTCAGACATTGGAATAGCATCCATTAGGCAGGTTTTAATGGGGCAATAAAACACAAAACCAGGAGAAAACACAATCATTTCAAAATACAAACACAAAAGTCCAAAAACCACAAAGCTCAGAGGACACTCAAACATTACAAAACCAACAGCAGAATCCAAATCACAAAGCAAGAATGCAAAAAAGGTCTCAGGAGACATTGTGTCGGGGGATCCTGAAAACGGTCTTCAATGGCCACAGGTACCTCAGCATTGCACACCAAAAACATGATGTGACATAGTAACTGTGCCACAATACTAAAGAGGAAGAAGGGCTTTTTAAAGGGAAGGTAATAGCAGCGGAAATTGGATGCAGGTGAGAAGGGCAGAGTTGTAAAAGTACTGGAGCTGCAACTAAAATTCTGGTGATGCTGACTAACCTGGTGTCCTGGGGCGAAGTACTTTAAGGAAACATGACAATAATAAATGTATTTGCCTTCTAAGAGTTCATATTTGGTGAGGTTATTCTATTCACAAGGGACCTTCCTCTCTAGGCAGCAATACTTCAATCACCAGTCCACTTTCTAACATAACATAACTAACATAAAACTCTCATAAAAGGTAATGGAAATTTCAAACAAAGTACATAAACAGGTAGTACAGTTTTTCTTGACACTCTACCCAAACAGAGATGGAGAGACTGCTATTTTCAACCTCCTGATTGTCTGTCCGCACTTCTACCTTTATGCACTTCTGTGTATTGCTTTGTACTTGCCCAAACCCAGTTTTGCTCCTCCAGCCTGGAGAAGCCTCAACCACAGACACTACACCCATCGTATACATCTGTTACCCAATGGACTATTTATGTCATTACTCTGGTTTCAAGATTACCGCCTTCTTTGCGTCATGCCAAACAGTAGGCTTTGTGATGTATGTGTGTGTGTGTGTACGTCAGTCAAATTCCTTTTCTTGCAGCTGTAGGGGGTTCTTGACCATATTAAGCGGTGAAATGTCTGGCAATGCCAGACAACATTTTCCCATAAGCATAAATTGCCCCTTGATCCCTGAAATGGTTGTGACAAATCCATAAAGCTTTTTCCTGCTGAGGTAGGCAAGTACAACACTGTGACAATGGGTGAGAATTACAAACACACCCCTGGAATACCTCTCCATTTGACTCTTTTGACCCTTTTCATCAGATTCACATGGCACCTCCACATCTGCTGTCATTTATCATTCAAGTGACATACCAACAAACTGATGGAGTGACACATATAGATTTCTAAGCTTTTCCTCTGTGAAATATTAAGAAGGAGCAAAAGCTAAACTACAGTGGAACATATTTAAGGAATTAGTTAAATAGTAAAGCACCGCCTTAAAGCATATGCACAACAGCATCATGCCATGATGAAAGCATATTAAGGCCTACCAGCAATTCTGTCACATGCAAAACTAATGGGGAAGAATGAAATATATTTCTTATAGGCATGAGAGGCAGAATGCAAAGCAGGCAGCCCAATAAAACCAAACTAATTACTCAGGTAGTTTCCTAACTGCCTGCGGCTGTGCAGAGCCAGAGCGTATTACGAGTGCAGCTCTGCCACCTCCTTTGTGCTGCTGCTATCCAGTTATTTGCACCGTTGGGTATAAGAATGTGCTAAACTGGTGTGTTTGAGAGAAGTAAAGTGTTTTTAGTAAATAGGCCTGAGCCTCCCACAGTGATTGAGAAATTAACAGAAGTATCACACGCATATATATATATATATATATTCGCCACAAAAAAAACTTGAGGTTTTATTTCAAAAAATCCTCCCACATAATCAGGAGACTTACCTAGGCTTTAAAGTGAAAAGCCTTACTTTAGATACTGCAAGCGACCCAATTTGCAAGCCATGATTTGCAACAGATATAGAATGGGTCTATGTTTAATTCGGGCAGGTATATGCCCCTTTATATGCTGTCCACTAGTAAAAAGGATGTTGTGTTTATCAAGCCCATTAAGACTAAGCATAACCACGTGCATATTCCCCAAAGAATACCTATGATCACAGATCTGGATCTCCAGAGTGTCACTGAGTGACACACTGACATCTAATGAGTTGTAGATGTCTGTGTGCCAACAGCAAAAAATATAAATGTGATGGTAAGATGCCTCCAGCTGCGAAATCCAACTAATTGTAATATTGTTAATATGGCTAAGGTAGGGAACACGAACTTTAAATTCACATTGTCACACTGTCCAGCAACTGTAAGCAACACACACAGATATGCGTGGCATTACAACCAAACACAAAAGAGCAATCCCCCGACTTATCACAGCAGCTGCAGCAACAAAGCACGTGTTAAAAAGGTATTGCTTCCATCGTTTCTGCTGCGCTTTGTTTAAAGCAGTGATAGCGCGGAGGCTCTCCATAAGAGATTAAGGACATAACTAGGCTTCAGAAGTGTGCATGGAAATCCTCGAGGCTTTACCGTATTTCCACACCATCTTGCTTTCCCAGGGGGGATAAGTGACAGGTCTCGCTAACTCCACGTACGAGATTGATTCAGCATGTTGCTCTCACAAATGGATTAGCCCGTTTTTATTTCAGCTGTAGCCTTGTACACATTCACTCGTTTTTTCTGCGGCTCCCGCTCACACACATGTAACGCACACCCCTCAGCATGCATCTGCATTAGCATAGCCACCAGCTGCGGAGAGAGAAAAGAGGGGGAAGATTTTTGAAAACACATGCACTTTTTTTCTTTACCAGGTCCGTTGTCATGTTCTGCTGCGTGGTGGCGATCATGTTTGCAGCAGTTCACAGTGACTCGAGTTCAACCAAAAAAATAAAAAGATGGAAAGCTGTAGAGCTGTGGAGCCTCGCGCCGGTGACTCCTCGCGCGCTGTAGCCGCTACAGTGAGGAGGAATAATCCCTACACCACAAGCAACTCTGCTCTGTCACAGCTCGGATAAAGTTATCCCATCCCTCTCTCTATCTGTTTTTTCTTCTCTCTCTCTCTCTCTCTCTCTCTCTCTCTCTCTCTCTCTCTCTCTCTCTCCTCTCGATCTTCCACCTCACTCCCTTTCCTTGTTTTCTTGTCTACACGTACGATATTCAGTCTGCTTGTTTCCGTCCTTTTCCCCTTCTTCTTTCTCTCTTTTCTATATTTCTTATATTTCTCTTGCCTTTCCCTTTCTTTTTGTGCTCCCTCATTTTCACAGTACTCCTTACTCCATCTCTCTCCCCCACTTCTCCATCTTTTCCCATGAACTCTCTCCCACATTTTGTCTGTCTATTTCCTCCTTTTAGCTGTAATGTTACCTTAAAATGTAATCATCTACATGGGGACCAGCTTAGGACAAAAGGTCTTCACAACATGAACATGTTTTGGTCTAAAACTGACCCATACATTCACTTGCAGTGGGCTCTATTGAGAATGAGTAACTGGGTAATAATTCAAAGGCTACAGAAGATTCAGCCAAATATTAGAAGGCATTGTCCACCCTACACTCACTCATACAGAAAAAAGCACAGATATTAAAGTAATCAATGTAACTATGAACTGACAAAGCAGTGAAAGCCCTATCACTATTAGAAAGTAATTTAAGAATTTTACAGTTCAATACTTTCCCAATTTACTAGATCTACTAATGGCAGTGCTAAAGTAATAATATAATAATACTATGTATTATTTATTATTAGTTATTTAAAATGAACCACTGACAACAGAAACCCTAAAGAGGGCATACTTTACTTGAACAAGATCACAGATTAGGATGTAAGAAATGTAAATGTGAACATGCTTAATAATTTATGCACTGACTAACTTGATCTAACTATGAACTGACAAAGCAGAAAAACATTTATTTATCTGTTACATTTGAACAAGTATCCCATTTCCAGGATTAGTTTTGTGTGAATTAATTAAAAACCTTGGTGAATTATTGTTAAATAAATACTAACTACTAACTAAAAAAAAACTAAAATACTAACTACTAACTATAAAAACTAAATACTAACTAACCATCTCACACTCAGTCGCGCAGGTTTGTTAGGGAGACTCCGCCTTTTCGTTTCGCGTCATTTGCGCGTCTTAACGCTCATTGGCTAGCGGGTAAATTTGAAATGCAACCACTTGCAGTGCTAATCCGTTAGCAACATGACGCGACTGCAGCCGTGCTAATGGGTAGCTGATGTTTTGCTAAGCTGTTTCCAGTCCTTATTCAGAAAAAAAAATAAAATAAAAGCTGTTTGTTCGAGAGGATTCAGCGTGCTCGTAAGTAAATGCCCTTTTGAAAGATTGTGGTCTTCGTTAGCTCATGGAGATAATGTACCGTAGGTTATCTAACTTGTTGAGCTGTTGTCTAGAACCGTCTTTCTGAACCCAGGTCCTGGATGCACCCTGTCCTGCATATTATAGTGCTTTACCCTCTCCCAGCACACCATATTCAACTAATCTGCTCATTAACAACCTCTTTCGGAGTTGTAGTGAGTGTGCTAGAGAATTCACTGAAATGTGAATGGCAGGATGCCTCTAGGACTAGGGTCTACGGTGCTCACGGCGTGATCCGGTTTAGTAAGACCAGCTAACGCGATCACCGTAGTTGTTTACAGCAGGACGGTTAGGTACCGGGAAACCAAGTAAGTTTGGTGTTCCACGTAAGTTATTGTTTACAATTTTGTTTATCGTTTGCCTTCACTCCATTTGTGTTGTCTCACGCGGACAGCTAACGTAATATTACCTTACTTGGCTTAGCTAGCATGCTGACTTTGGCCAACTAACATGCTCATTTACTTGGCCTAGCAAGTTGTACGTTGCCGTAAACGTTAGTTACTTTAGGGCGTGACTGCCCTTTTGTAGCTAGACTTGTAAGTCAGTCAACTTTAAACGTTATTTTCTTTTGTGCAACGCCAATTTATCAAGAAACGGTGTTCTATACTGAAGTCCAAGTGCTATAGGAGAAGAACCAGCTAGCTAATGATATTACTTAGTACAAGTAACGTTAACTAGTTAAGGGATTCATACAACATTAATTCCCTCACGATGAAGGTTTAATAACTGCAGCTGCTGTCGCCACCTAACCAGTAATGAACCATAGTTACCTTGCCTTGTTTGCTATTATGCCTGAATCTCATTGTGTTTGAATCATTTTTGTGTAGAACATGGAGACCACTGTGATGAACCTCCTAGGGGTGTTTGAAAATCTTAGGGCCCATGTTGACATACTCAATGAAAGTGTTGAACCCCGTAAGTATACACAAGCTTTGCTCATGACAGATCTGGAGTATGTTTACTCTCTTGACAATGTATTAAATCTGTGTATGCATTTCAGAGTTTATTCAGATGGCACTGAATTTTGAGGACTGTCGTCGTAAATGGTTGAGAGTGGAGCATGAGCTGGCCTCATGCAAAGAGGTGCTCGCCAAGGCAGAGACTGAAAGAGGGGCTCTAGAGGTCAAGCTCAAACATGCTCGTAACCAGGTGGATGTGGAAATCCGTAGGCGACAAAAAGCTGAAGCAGATTGTGAAAAATTGGTACGTGACCTAAAGATGCGTTACACGTGTGCAATAGGTAGGGTCATCAGGGTGTATGGAGCAAAAAAAATGTACTTGCCTCAGCTCTTGTCAGAGCATGACAAGCTAACATTAATGATCACTAAGATGTATAGTAATCTTTTAACATCTGCATAGCTCTGCTGTTGATATGCAAAAATATGTATGTGAAGTCGTATGATGGTTTTGTGACATGGTACATTAAAAAACAAGATTCAAGCGTTTGTCATGCACAGAGAAATAAGCAGTTCCACTGTACAATGAAATTCTTACTGTATTCAATTTCATTGGCATGATGAGAATAAGTCCCAAGTTTTCGCTGTCTACAACTTGGAAGTAGCTAAATTGAGAACCTATATTTCTTGTGTGTTGTAATGCTGAATGGTGGCAAATCAGGAAAAAATAATCTTTATACGTTGCCATGTGGCAAACTCTCTTCTTTGCTGTTTGCAGGATCGCCAGATCCAGCTGATCCGAGATCTACTGGTCACAGAGGGTTCTAGCAGCAGCATTCAGTTAAATGATGAGCAGCGTTCGGCTCTGGCTTTCCTCAATGCACGCTCCCAGGCACCTGCCAATCTCAACAGCAGCCGAAGGTACTTAAACATAAATTTTATGAGTATTAACACTAGTAGTTGATAATCCCACAAATAGGAATGAGTATACTGAGCTTTTGATATTTAAAGTCATTGGTCATTTATTTACTGTAGGTTGACAACAATTGATGAATCTGCCTCAATCTTGTCTGACATCAGTTATGATAAAACCGATGATTCGCTGGTAAGTGTTTTCCTTTTTGCCATGCTTTCTGTTTGTGTCGCAGAATCTTAATGCTTGTTTTGTATAACTTTATAGACACAATTTGATTTTCTTTGCAGGACTGGGACTCTTCTGTTGTTAGAACAGTTCGATTGAAGAAACGTCAAAAGAGAGTAAGCTTTTCCGCAAAATTGTTTGTAAATTATTGGAGGTTTTTTTTTTTTTTTTGCAGTCAGACCACTAAAGTTTTATTTGACTCATTCCAGCGCTCCTCCAGAAACCATACAGATGGGCCACCAGCGGCTGCCAAGAGGTCCCGGTCAACTGGCCGTACCTCAGAGAAGGTATGTGTTGTGGTTGTGGTGGGTTAATATTAGCAAAAGAAAGTTTTCTTGTTGTAAGTGGTCTTATTCAAACCCTAGAGACGGCAGCACGGCAGTTTTTCTGATAAAAACAAGTCATTCCCAATATAAGATTGTCAGGGGTTTATTCAATGTATTGGGAGGAGGCATTTTGCATCAATTTATTTTGTAATACTACATTAAGTAATGGACTGATAACACCTTTGGTCAATGTAACTATTATTAAGAGGAAGAAACAACTTATATGGTTTAAACTTTGTAAATGCTTACAGGGCAACGAGTCTCTGGTGGCTAAGACCACAGTAACTGTGCCTAAAAACGGAGGTGTCATAGAAGCTGTCACCACTGTTGAGGCTGTGCCTTATTGGACAAGGAGCAGGAGAAAGACGGGTGAGTTCCAAAGTTTTAATTTCTTGTTTTGACTTTAATCGGGCCAGTACCTTTTTTTTTTTTTTTATTATTATTATTATTATTATTATTATTTTTAAATAATAATAAAAAAACGCGCAGTAACACTCAGTATAGCCATGGAGAAGATGACTTTGGGATAATTGCTTTCCTCCCTGTAGTTCTGTTGTGCTTTAGTTTACTTTTTTATTTTTATGTTTCGGTCTGTTACTTAAGCCACTATGGAGTGGGACACTGCAGACACCGACTCTCTCCAGTCCGTGGATGTGTTCAAGCAGCCCACTCGGCCAGAGAGGGAAAGCAAGGCAGAGCCATGCACACCCCAAAGCAACGGAGGTGTCCGCCTACATGAGTTTGTCTCCAAAACGGTATTCTTGATTTCTAGCATCAGGTTCATGGTTGACAGCATTTGATTATTAGATCACTGAAAATATGCCTGTTTAAATTAAACATTGTCTACTCTTTTTAGGTGATAAAGCCTGAGTCCTGTGTTCCCTGTGGGAAGAGGATAAAGTTTGGAAAAATCTCTCTAAAGTGCAGAGACTGTCGTGTGGTAGCCCACCCTGAGTGTCGTGAACGCTGCCCACTGCCCTGCATCCCCAACGTAGTCGGGACTCCTGTCAAGATCGGAGAGGTAGCATGTTTTAATCATAATTGAAATTTGCTATGTTTTAAAATGGGTGCCATTAATTCTTATTTGTTGCTTCTGTTCTCATCACTTGCTGTTTTATCCTGTGGTTTTGTTTTTGTAGGGAACTCTGGCAGACTATGTCTCAGTCACATCTCCCATGATCCCACCATTAGTTGTGCACTGTGTGAATGAAATAGAGCAAAGAGGCCTGCATGAGGTGAGGTGCTAATGCATCTACTGTTCATATCCTAACTAGGTACTTTTCTGATTTAAAGTCAGTTGAACAAAAGTAAATAAGTCACAGCTAACTGGGCTAGTTAAATCGACTGAAATGGTTGATTGAGAAGCCCTTGTCTACAATTTCTGCCTTTAAATGGATTACACAAAATGATTGAGTGTATTTTCTAATGTCTACAAGGCATTTCTGTAAAATGTACTACTCTAAAGCTGTGGAATTTACCTTTATCGTTTATTGTTAAGCTAGTTAGCATGGCAGTTGGCAATAGAGCACATCACTCCCTTCCCCCATATCAGTGCAGAAAGTGCTCCAGATGAATTCCCGCTCATAAATAGTGGACTAGACAAGCAATGAGGCTCTGCTGCAGATTGTTTAAGAAATCCCTTTCTGTGTTCCCTTCTCAGACTGGGCTGTACCGCCTTTCTGGTGCTGATCGGGTGGTGAAGGACCTGAAGGAGAAGTTCCTGCGTGGGAAAACTATCCCTCTGCTTAGTAAGGTGGAGGATATCCATGCCATCACTGGCGTCCTGAAGGACTTCCTGAGAAACCTTAAAGAGCCACTGTTAACTTTCCGGCTCAACCCCAAGTTTGTGGAAGCAGCAGGTCAGTCTGTGCTACATAAATATTAAAGGCCAGCTTTTTACACTCAGCTGAGTGAGCTATGACTTGGATTCATTGTTTTTGGTGAGGTGTACCTAAATGTTAGAGTTGGTCTGTCTCAGAATTCATTTTAGCAGGAGTGAGTGCGTACACTACACTATCATGCATACAACTATACTTTAAATCACACTTGCATACAGAATTGCCCCCATTATCACACAAGCAAATTTTTTTTGTGCTTTTGCAGACACGTACACTGTCTCAATTAAGATGGTTAGCTTGTCTTCAGTTTAACTATGGGTATGTCTGCTTATTTTATGACCTGAGGATTATCTTCTTCTCAGAGGTGGCTGATGAAGACAACTCCATTGCACTGATGTACCAGACTATCAGTGACCTGCCTCAGCCTAACAGAGACACACTGGCTTTCCTGATCATCCACCTGCAGAGGTATACAGCACAGTGATGTCTTTCTTTAAAACTATAACCAGGATTTTTCTTGCTTGGAGTATACAAGGGTTGCTTTAAATGCATACATCATTTCCTGTTAACATGTTAAATAATGTTATTACTGTTATTTCCTTGACAACAGAATTTAACACCCAATCGTTTTGTATTCTATTGCAATCAGTTAAGACTGGTGCCATCAATCTGCTTGTTCAGTTACTTTCTCATTTGTGCTAGATGGTGATGACAAATTACCTTTTCATATTAAACGGGAAAGAAATATTCAGTTTGGGATTGAAAATATATTTATGTAATTGTCATCTTTTTCAGAGTTGCACAAAGCACAGACACTAAGATGGATGTAACTAACTTGGCTCGTGTATTTGGCCCCACTATTGTGGGTCATGCCGTTCCTGATCCAGACCCAATGACCATCCTGCAAGACACCAAACACCAGCCTAAGGTAACAAACGGAATAAACTCTTCTTTTCATATCAGTACAATGAAAATGAATAGAATAACAAATGTAATTTTAAACATTACATAAAAACAAATCCATCACAAAGGACAGTTTTTACAGTGCTTGAAACTTGTTACAGTGAAGACTGTATGACATGTCTGTTAGGTTGTGGAACGCTTGCTGGGCCTGCCTTTAGAGTACTGGAGCCAATTCATAATGGTGGGGCAGGATCAAGCTCACAATGATCACATAATCATTGAAAACACCAATGTCTATGCCACTCCTGACCATAAAGGTATGTACACTGGGGCTGTGTATCCCAGTTAAAAATCCTGTATGGAATAGTCAATCACTTCATTTTATACATAAAGTTGGTGCATTTTAAGAATGGGAGGAAATTGCAGAAATATTTCTTCTTTTAAAGATATTTTCATATACATGTGTATTGTGTGAACTTTGCATTGATTTAACAGATGTTTGTTTGGTTGCAGCAAGCATCTTTGGCCCCCTCACCACCCCAGAGCAGCAAATGAGCAAAACTCCATCATCCAGCTCTCTTTCCCAGCGTATGAGGAATGCTACGCTTAATGCCATCACTCCCAAGTATGCTTTTTAAACTTTCACGTTTGATCGTAGTCATAGACATGTATCCTGCTTTATGCTTATGGTGAAGGCCGCAGGCCACCTTATTTGGTTTTATTAAGGGCTTTGTTTTAAATGAGGGACTTAATATTGCAACTTCTTTTTCACAGGTTTGGTAGCAAGAGTAAATCCGCCGTTGGCTTCAGTCGCCAAGGCAACTTTTTCGCCTCCCCTCTCCTGAAGTAACTACATTCAGCCTGAGGAGGTCTGTGGCTGCCCCTGGCTCAACTTTGGGAAATGGCTGCAATATACAAGCAATACTCTGCACAATTGTCTATGGCTACAAGTATGATTTTATAAAAGTTTTTATCCTATTTCTTTTTCTACTCACGTTTTGTATTTTTGATGTTTGTACCGAGGATACACTTGGAAACCAAAAGGGGGGGGGGGGATATGCACTTCCATTAGCAACCGACATTTACTCCGCAGTTCAGAGGACTATTATTTTGTATGGGAGTTCTTTATAAAGAAGCCCAACAGTGATGGCAACTTCTGTTCATACTGATTTGTAAATAAAACTAGCCAGTGTGTCAATGTTTTGCTTTGCTTCAAGAGCAGGCTACACCACCCCCTCCCCTCCTCCCACCTTCCTAAAATATATGCTTTGTGTTGGAGAATGCCGTGATGTCTGTTTCTTTTATCAGCTGTTGGGAAGTCGGTTGTATTAGCTGCTGTCTTTATTAACAATGCAGTACTTGTAAAGAATACTGAAGCATTGGTGAAACTTACATACTCAACATACTGCTTAACTAACTACAGAGGGAGGTTGATATTATTATTATTCTGTTGAAAAGTGACAGTTTGATTAAAGGTGAGAAAGTAAAAAGAGATGTTCCTAAAATCCATTTTATGAATCTGGCCCCTTAACTGAAAGATTTGGTATGCCAAACAAAGAGAATATGACTGATGTCTGTGCTTGCTAGATCTTTGTATGTTTTTATCCTGTTGTTTGTTTTTAATCAAATGTTATTTCAAATTTGATACTGTATTCATAGATACTTTAATCACCTGTTTGATCTCTACATTTATACATGCTTTGCTTCAACTTTGCTGTTGATTATTTATTTGTATTTGTACTATATGTTGCTTTCTTTTTGGATTTTATGCTCCGTTTTATACCGTGGAGGTCCATCATGTCCTTTCCAGAGTGGATTTTTAATACAGACTGTCATGCATAATCCAAGACCATATTATTGTCAGTGCTTGACACAGTGTAGTGGGAGTACACTACTGCTCATCAGCTTTAACTGTTAAAATGGCAACTGTGCCAATGTAATTTGCTCTCCTACTTGTAAAATACATTTACCTATGGTATTGTGTGGTGTTCACTTCATGGTATGTTTGAAAATACACAAAACAAAACCACAGAAAGTGGGTGTGGAATTATTTCAGTGCTTATCAATGCTATTTAAGTTATTGATTACCCATATTTATCAAACTGGGAAGTTAGTTACCAAAGTAGTAGTGTTGGCGCTTTCTCATTTGCTGTTGAATACACAACCCATTTTCAATGTTGACTGTGTACTACACCTAAAGGTTCATGCTTTATGATTCTGAATACAGAACAATGTTTGTGACTGTGTATTCAGCAAAACATATCTATATCTTAACAAATAAGCATGTACTTATTAAAAGGGATGAAAAAATTTGATAAATTTGACAAATATGATTTTTGCATTGAATATTTTATTTATTCAGTGTATCTTTTTTTGTGTGTGTGTTTAAAGTACAACTACACGTCAAATTATGATCCAATGCTTTATTAAAGCCAATTAGCCTCAAAGGAAGGGCCAGAGGAGTGGGGTGTTCTTAATGTAGCTCTGGAAAGCAGGGTCAGCTCCCCACTTCTTCATGGCCTGTTTCTCTAGAATGGGAATTCCACTCACATGTCTGAGCAGAAACCAGAGAAAGAGAGGAGACACCACGCTGAGGTACTGGGGGCCTTGCATGACCGAAGACGCTGACAGGAACAAACCTGACCACTGCAAGATCTCCCCCAAGTAGTTTGGGTGCCTGCTATAAGCCCATAGCCCATGCTGGATAAACTTACCCTGCAGAAAAAGAAAATAATCTGTAAAAGTAATACTTTTTTAAATTTAATTTTAAAAACAAACAAATATCTATGAAGAAATGCTACATGGTTTATCAGAACCCATTTACTCCTCCCATCTGTGGAAGAAACCACAATAGGTCCACTGCTGATACTTGGGTGGTGCATCATCACACCATTTCAGTGGCATGGTAATGTTTGCCGTGCTGTGAGTGCATCGACAACAGCAGTATTATTCGCATTTAACAGTGTTTACTTAATGTTACATTTTCAGACAATCAAACCTAATGTTGCACAGATAATGACTATATTATTTTGTACACACACTTTGAACAAGTCATTATCAAGATTTTTATCAGTGGCGTGTTTTTCTGCCTGTTAACGTCATTTTAAGTTGTGGCTAGTCGTAATCCTAACGCTCTCCAAGTCTTTACTACAGGACTGCTTCATTTTATTCTCCTCTCACTATTAATCTTTGCATTGAGTTGAAACAATAACAAGATTACTTGCATGTTAATGAGAACACAATTCCCGAGAACTTGATTCTGCATGTGCGTTTTTAAACACAGCCCATTAGTGTTATGTACACTTCAGCTGTTCATCTGCATTGGGGGAAATTAGCTGCTAGTGAAATGCAGATGCATTAAAATGTTGTATTGGTCAATGGGGGTTTTGTTATAAGTAATCTTGTTAAGGTTTTATCTTGATTGACAAAACCTGTGCATATAGTGGCGATGTGCCCAACACTGTGGTTAGTACCTACATACCACTGTGGTGCTAAATATGCCCCAAGTAACTTGCCATAAAAAAAATCTCTCAAAAGGTAGCCAGGTAAGAGAACAACAAATATTTGTGTCCAGGAGCTGGGGTCGATATTTTAAGGATCTATCAATGCATAATAACGCTACCGTGTTGGTATGACTGCTTTATTGAAAATGGTCAGTGGGTGTCATATGGTGGCTCTTTTAGGCTATAGTCTCTAATTGTGAACTTGAAAAAGGCACCGACTTAATAGCTCTTATCACCCAATAAGGGTAGATACAAAGTAGATGTACCTAATAAACCTCTAACCTACCTATGTTTCTACCTGTGTTTGCCCTTGGTTACATATTCAGCCAGATCTGCCGCCGGTATGGTTTCCCTAGTTTACCACTAGGCAGCACAGTGCTGTCTACTACTACTGCATCAAATATTTATTTTGTTGTTGACAAACACCACAAAGATGCAGGTTAATCTTTATAGGTTCTTCCTTTTGTTCTATAAAATTATTAAAAAGTATAATACATTATTATAGAACTTTAAAACATCAATAATTGTACACATTCCCTTGCGTCAATCCCAGTTCTTTTTCCTGCATATTATGTTTAAATGTACCATGTCCCATTAACAAACACTATAGGTTTGTAAACAAATCATGTAATCCTAAGAAGAAAACATCAAAAGCAATTATCAAACAAATTACACAGCATGATATGATTTTGAACCTTGCAGAACAAAGAACTGATTTTAACTTACGGCATTTTCAGGGTCATTTTTAAAATTCCATTTCTGATTGTCAGCAATGGCTTCTGTGGCAAACCCTAGCCCCCATATTGCCCAACCAGCATAGTCACGAAGGCTCAGTGGCTCATCTTTTCGTTCCATGTTCAGAATCAAGGTGGGAAGGAGGGTGACAAAGACCCACACAGCTAGGACACAGACAAAATTTTTTACATATTTTCACTGTTTGAACCTGGTAGCATAGGTATTCCTTTTGAGACCAATTCATGATGAATGAATTATGAAAGCAATTTGACAATATATTGGTGCATTATTTAAGCTTAAGCTGACTTAAAACAATTTACGGTACATTCAAATACAGTAGATTCAATTTAATCCTAGAATTGTCCTTAATCCTAAAAACAATGAGAATCACCACTGGTACCATGAAGAACTGATTAACTTTTCTGGCTATAAACATCAAAATAATGTGCAGTAAAGCAGTTCAAATACCTTGCAGGGTCCAGTACACAAAGAATAGCCCAGGGCTATTTCTGACATTGTTGAACCTGTGGTCCTGTCCTTCCTTCATGATTCGGAGGAAGAGAAATGTCCCAAGTCTATAAGACAAGGCTAAACCGGTCAGTCATTGACTTATTAACCCAGCTTTAATGAAATGCATCACTAATGTGACTGAAATGCAAGCCCAAATGGGCAAGACACAAGTGGGTATACAGAATTCACTGAATTCTGATTCAAACCAGTGTCCTAAATACAGACATGGACGCTAAACTTTTGGATTTTATAAACAGTAGTATTATTGTCTGTTAGGTTATGGCCGATGGCCCCTGTACAGTTTAATATAGATCACTAGCAGCATATTCAAGCATACCTCAGTCCCCATGCAGTAACTAGGCCGGTCTGTACATTCTGTCTTAGATGTCTGGTGCCACCCCATCTATGGCTCAGGTGGGCCAACAACACAAAGGTACCAGACCCTGGAAATCCAGACAAATAAACGTTTAATGAACCTGCATTACGAGCGCTGTAACCATTCAGCCATGTCAACCTTGTTAAAAAGTGAGGCGTGTTCACTGCATATTTTACCCAAGAACCTGCAGACAATTGGTTCCAAAGTTCAAGGATTTTCAAGAGCACACATCTTGGGAGAAAGGGAAGAGTACATGAAGGTCTGTGTTTGAAAAGCTGGACTGACTGGATAACATTCATACACCACTGAAAAGTTATGTGCATCGAGTGTTCACAGGTGAGCATAATCTTTGGACTAAATGACTGTGGGGGAAAAAATCACTTAAAAGGGAAAACTTTCAATTGAATAATCAGTGCAGTGAACGGACTAGTTGTACACTAGTTAGTTTCTGTTTTGTGTCTACTACATTATATTTGTTGTTTTAATGATGTAATTAATGTTTAGCTACTTAAAATGTTTTTAAATATATGTTGGTTTTGTACATCATTGTACAAAATTGACATTAAAGGACCCTGAGCTGCATTATTTGATGTCTATTATTTTTTTTACTCCAAAATGTATCACCTAAAGCTTCAGGATTTTGGTCGAATCTGCCCAATGTTTAACACAGCAGCACAGTTTTTGCGTTTATACCTACATTTCAAATCATCAAAAAGTGTATGCAGCAGGTTAAAGGATTTTAAATATAGTTTGCCAGACGCAGTTTCAATTGCAAAAATAGCCAGCGTGCTTTTCTATTGGACAGTCGTGCTTTTTACCTTCCAGTCTACTGACACCTAAGAAAAATATCTTCCAGTTGATCCATAATAGTGAAAAGGGGCTAGTGCTCACGTAAGATCAGGCCTACGTAGCAGGCAGTGACGCGTTTTACAACTTAAAAGCACTTTCTAAAACCAAAAAGTCGTAATATTCATTATCTTTTTAATCTGTTTGTTTTTATACCGACCTTATACATGTTCTTAAAGTTTATTAAACACGCCCGGCCCTTCCCTGTGGCCAAAACAGATACCCCTCGAATACAAACAGCGCCTGACAGGGGACAGTTTTGCACCCGTAATCAGGTCTTATAAATCACATAAATTTACCTGCTAAATCAAAAAACTTCTCCGTTTTCAGAGCAGATGCAAGCGCCCAACCGACCCACTGAACGCACAGATCAACAGCAGCACATTTCGCTAACGTTACCCCCATTGCTTTCATATCAGTCACCAGCGCTTCATGTAAGAGTGCTATCATAGAACACGAGCACAAAGTTCCTCCATAATAACAGGTACGCCCATGCGCTATGACTCATGGGAAATGTAGTTCAATGTTAAGTACATTCTTGCGCTTACATTTTGTACGCCCATTTTGCAACAAAATAGAACATAATTCTGTCAAAGAATGAGACCTAGAAAATGCATTGGAAAGTTGTTTGTCCTAAAAAAACAATTACAGGTTCTTGGACTTATTAAACATTTCTCTGAACACTTGCTACGCTAGCCCTGGCACATCACTAAAACACACCTGTTTAGAAATACTGCAGCTATGGCCTGGAAAGATAAGAAGTTTATGGTTTATGACTATGTCAAGGGTCAAGATACTGAAGGGAATCAATGGCAACTTGATTCTTGACTCAAATCACTTTGCAGGGCCTGACATTTAAGCAGCATATCTGAAATCAGAAAAAAGAACAAAGTAGAAGATGGCTGAGCGAAAAAACAGCGCAAGTCCCAGCACCCATTCTAAGGGAGGAGCTGTGGTGTTTGCGAAAAATGTCCAAAGGAAATTTAGCAGAGCGCAGGAGAAGGTATGTACATGAATTAACACCTTAAAATATCAGCTGTCGCACTATATATCATAATTGTTCGTTGTAGTAGGTCCAGCTTCTTTAAAGCTGTTTCTATAGTATACAGTATATAGTAGTACTATTTCCTTCAAGAACAACTGCACTTTTATAAGGGCATTGAAAGGGAATGTCAAGGAAAGTCATATAACTTTAATTGCCATCATTTTTTTTCTTCATGGGGTGGGTCACAGACGGTAAAAGCTAATGTCAACATTTAACTTCTCTCTGGAACTATTTCTTTATTGACACATTTATTTTGTGAACCCTGACACATACAGCAAGTTAGTCTAAATATAAGTGTCATTATTAGTCTTTACAGTCAGTAATCCGGGTTTGGTGGGTTTAGTGCAGATATTTTAGTTGTTGGCGTAATGTATCCAGAACAGAAACCTTTTGGGCAAGATGTTTTACCACCTTGCAGGTTTTACAGAAGTTTGGCAAATCAGAGGAGACAAGAGATGATCAGTTTGAAATATGTGCACAAAACCTCCAAGACCAGCAGGTAATCAAAATCTGTTTCATAACAAGGTTATGAGGGTGGAGTAGATTTCTGTAAATAAGTTTGTTTGTTTAATTCTTGCCTTTTTACAGTGTGACGGACACAGAATATACAAGGATCTTAAGGCATACCTAAATGCTGTCAAAGGTTAGCCGCAACTTTAGCAAGGAAGTATTATAAGTTTACATTATTGGTTTAGATAGAGAATATTCAACATGCATCTTATATCTTTCTTAAATAAGGCTAATATGTGCTAACAGATTAATACTCAATGTACAAAAGCAGCTTAATCTGTCACCACTTTTATCATTTAAGTATTATTTCTGTTTTACTATACCATCTCACTTTATTTTTAGACTTTTGACTTTTTTGTTTCACTAGGGCTTGCTATTAGTATCAATGTAAGAGTACCGAATTGAAGTGACAAACAGACAGACTTCAAGAAATTGTAACGTGTGTTCCACAGTAATGCGAGATGCTTCCAGTCGTCTTTTTCAGTCTCTGTTTGATGCCTATGAGTTTGAATGGGAAGGAGAAGAAGACCTTGGAGCATGTGTGGAGGTGATCTCAGGCAATATGTGACCATAAATATAATTTAGAGCATCCTTTTCTGCAGGTTTTATTCGAACTTATACAATTTATCTCTGTCTCTGAAAAGGGAGAAGACCTGCTATGGAATGATTATGAGACAAAGCTACGTGACCAGGCTTTGATTACCATGGAATCTTATATGAACCAATTCCCAGATATGAGGGTAAAGTTAAGCGACACATACACCACACACCTATATTTTAACTCACTCTTCAATTTTATATCTTTCAGTGTTCTCTGTCCTTCAGGAAAGAGTGGCGAAGCGAGGCAGAAAACTTGTGGACTACGATTCGTCTCGCCATCATCTAGAGTCGCTGGAGAATGCCAAAAAAAGAGATGACATCAAAATAAGCAAGGTCTGAGTAGACAATAAAAAACACAAATATAACCTTAGAATGGTTATACTTGTGTCAATGCATCACTGTATACCACTATCAGCTGATTTTGTAGCGGTCACGAACTGTCCTTTTGCGCAACACAAAGGCCTGTAGTGTATTCAGGATGACTGACGCTACTTCACGTGACCTTAAGTAAAACAAGCATCATATCACATGAGCAGGGATAATGTCTACCACTCTCACATCACATCCATGTGTAGTCATTTCTCTGTATGTTCTTGTCTACTGCATGTTTACTGCAACTGTGAACATAACTGTGACCAAGAGTGAATAGGAATTGAAGGAACTGGTCTGTTCAATAAATCTTTTATGCATATTTTCACCAGACTGCAAAATATACCGACCAAGGTCCTGTGTCCAAAATATATTGTCTGTAGATGTGCACTGGAGTTACAAGGCTAATGTAGTGAACCAGTAATAGAAGCTTATACCTCACCAAACTTCCTTGTGCAAACTGCATACAAAAATCATTCCAGATTTGACTTGAAATGACTTGTGGAAATGTGCTTTCTGATATATGATATATATTGTCATCTATACATAATAGACTAATTACAGTTCTTATATGACTTTCTACTGCTTCCACTGCAATGTATATTTTTTAGATAACAGTATACTATATGCTGTCAGAAGCCATACAAGCAAGTCTACTGAAAGTTTAAATGCAGTGGCTTTCAAAACAAATGTGCCTCTGCCCCTTGTTCACTACATTAGCACTGTAAATCCAGTGTAAAACTAGAGAAGGAGAAAATATATCTTGACCAACAGTACATTTGGGAAAAGAGGGAAATGATGTATTATATATGTGTGTGAATGTATATTTCTCAAATAAATATCTCCTTGTAGGCCAAGGAGGAGATGAAAATAGCCCAGCAGATATTTGAGGAAATTAACCGTGAGTTAAAAGAGGAGCTGCCTGTTCTGTATGACAGGTGAGAATTAACAATACTAGTGGATACACTTAAAGGATTGCCAGTTTAGTGGCTTCTTTTAAATTTCAGGGAGCAGTGTTAAATTATATAAGGTGGGTATGTGAATCTACTAAGATCTAAATATCCCCTACAATTTCTCTGTCTGCAGTCGCATTGGATGCTATGTAACAGTCTTTCAATCTGTTTCCAACTTGCGGGATACCTTCTATAGTGAAATGGCCCAGGTAAAGCAAAATAAAAGTCACCTTTGTCTGTATGTTTGTAGCTGCAGGCATTGTTAAAATAGAGCAAATAAACTTGTTTGTCTCTACAGAATAATCAGAATTTACAGAATATCATGAAAGACCTTAAGGCTCAACATCCTGACAAGAACTTTGTGATTAAGACCTTCAGTCGGTGTGTACCTTCACATTTAAACACTGTTTTTAATTTATTGTATGCTATATATCAGCTAATTATTCGGTCTGGTAGCACAGTTCAAATTTTGAACAAGAGTATGATTTTCCACCTTTTTCCTGAAAGTGGGTCACTGAAGAGGAGGTCACTCAAAGAGGCCTTGTCTCCAAGATCACTGAGGGCCAGCTTCTCTGACTTCCACATGAGTTACAGCCCCAGAGGTACTCTCAGGTAAAGATGTAATGTACCACTCTTTTTTAGCATCACCGTTTCCTGTCAAACCCAAATATTGATAGCTTCTGCCATCTACTGGTGAATGTCCATAATGTATGGGGGTGGGTGACCATGGGCAAGCACCTTAGCTCATGTGATGAAGTGATGCAAACGATCAAGTTCCACCACTGGTCAGATTACATCTTTCACATCCTCTGCAGTAAATAGACCTACACATGGCACATTTCTGCACATTATCAACACAACAGAACACAAAATGGAGTGTGTTTTTGCAAATTACACTTTGAATTAGTTTCTAATAACATCAGAAAAACAAAGAGGGCTTTATGCAAAACTCTGCTGATGCTGATATGATTTTGAAATTATTTTGCATCTCTAATAAGTAGTGTAATAATATTACAGTTATTATTGCATATTTCTTGTGCTGTTTTAGGAGAGAGTACAGTTCCAGTTTCAGGTCAGATAGGAGCTCATATGAGCATTACAGCAAGGAGACCAGTCCCACCAAACCAAAGTCCACTGAGGGTAGCAAACATGGGTCAAGAGACACAGACACAAGCTCCATGTGTGAGGATAACTCTACTGTAGAAGTAACCTCCCCCACTGCACCAGTAACGGATGACAGCACACCCAGTGCTACAAAGAAAGAAGTAAAGCCAGAGAACAAAGAGGAGGAGACGGAAGAGGAGAAACCCCTACCCATCACTAACCAGGATGGAGGGAGGGAAAGTCCAAATCCAAAAGGTGACTCATCTCTGCAGGATAACAATGAGAATGTGGTGAAGCCAAGTGAAAGTTACTCTGAAGGGGCTGATCTCAAAGCCTCCTCTACACCTGAGCCACCTGAAGACCACACTACTCACACTGAGGTGCTAAACAAGTCTGATTCTGATGGAATGGAGAATGGAATAACCTCAGATCATAAAGCAGATACAGAAGCATCAGGAGCCTCCTACAAGGTATGCACATGCACTAGTAAGCCATACGTTGCTCCAAATTCTGGCAACTGAAACTGTCCTCATTTCCACTTTGCAATGTTTGTTTCTTCTGGTTATTAAGGATAACACAAGCCTTGACCATAAGACCATAAGTAAAATAAAGGAGGAAACAGTCTGAATGACAGGACTCTGTACATAGACAAAGGTCTGTATCTGTAAAGTGCGTAAGAATTATTTAAAGTATTTCCACTAACATTGTTCAGCTACTCAGTACACAATGATAAACAGATATTGATCATTGGTTTTACTGTGATGTGTTTCCTCTTTTATAGGGATGAACTAGAACCACAAAATACACATCATCTGGCTGCCTGGATATTTCTTCCTGAACGCCAAACGTGCCAGCCAGAATTTTCTACTTGTGTTCTTCTTAGACTAAATAGAAAACATCCTGGTAATTTTAACTCTTTGAATCAAGCTTAAATATTTTCAAATTAACAGTCTAGTTCTTGTGATTGATTAAACAATATAACATTTTCATTTGATTTAATGTCATTTGATTTCATGTTTCACCTCTAGAGGCACTGGACAGTTAGTGTGCTGGATTATGGGCTTTTCTTGTACTAAATATATATTTAATTATTATTTGTTTTGATCATCCATTAAACAAACCGTCTACATTCACTAGCTGTAGTCTGTTTTTTACCTTCATTAGGCCCATGGCCAATGGTTATATTATGGTACTTTCTTAAAGGTTAATTCAGGGGGTTTGTCTTCATTTTTGCAGAAGAAATTGTTAAAATATTTATGAAGTGGTTTGGTGTTAAATGTTCTGTTCTAAAAACTGGCCGATTTGCTCATAATGATTGTCAGAAGAACCAGAAGGGTTATTGTTTCTAAAAAGCTAAAAAATAAAAGTTTTTGACCAAAAACATATTTTTGAAAATTATGGAGATTAAGGCAATAGTACCGACTCCAGTATCGACATCGCACATGTTTACATAATATCAGTCCCTTCCCTGTAATCCAATGTATGGCTGGCTGCGAGCCACTACACTGCCCCCTCTTATTAACACAGTCCTAACACAGTCCACTGACCTAACATAGTCCGAACAAAGTCCCTGGGCAAGGTGATGGTGTCGTTGTTCTGTTCAACACAAATGGCAAAGATGAATGTATTTCGTGTATTATATATATGAGTACTACACCTAAGAATTACTCACCTGTGTAAATGTGATGTGACATTAAACGTGGTTTAGGCTGATGTGCAAAATTCCGCTTATTGTAACAACAGTCGGAAGAACACTTCCCTAAAACTGCGACCGAAAACATCATTTCTAAGGAAAACAGCAAACATGCTGAACCAACAAGGGAGATCCCCACCGACCACACACATCCAACCCAAGCCCTGGAGAAAGATTAGACGTATAAACACGACTTAAGTATAACATTAACAATATAGTAGAACTTTTCAACTGAGTGGAGCGCTTCCCATGAGCCTCTTTCCTGTACTCCAGCGTCTGGTTGGCTGCGCGCCCTATGCCCGTCATTGTGACATTACTAGTCATTACTGGTTCCTGTTAACACTGTGAGCGTTTACACAGCAAAACACTCTTCCTTGACTTTGTTTACACTACAGCGACTAACTACAAATAGATTTAGACGATTTTCCGCGTATTCGGTGGTGTGTCCCTTTAATCGGTTCACATGGCTGCGAGAACGCGCCCGAAGAGAACTAGCCCGGGTGCGCGCCTCGCGTAGAGTGTATGAGAGGAGTTGGACAGCATGCTCAGGTCGCCGAGTAGGCTAATTTTGTCGTGCCGTTTCGGACTTTTCTGACCTCCTACCGGGAAAACTCTTGGTGAAAAGTCTGAAATGAAGTTCGTAAACAAGTGACCTGCCGACGGTGTCGAAAAGAGTTAAAGTTTCGACTTCAAACTTTATCACGTAAGTGTTTGTCCGACAACTTTTTGGCTTGAAGCTTTTTCGGGTATGAAGGGTTTCAAATGGTGACAAGTTGGGCAGCTGCTTCCCTCAGGATCTTTTTCTGTTTGTGCTGTGTGTAGAGCGCTTTTGCCATATAACCGACGGTTCAGAACCGTGAGACTCGCTCACCTGCATTTACCCCAATGTTGCGATGTGTTAACACTAAACACGACAACAGCGCAGTCTTTCGGCTAGCATTGCTCCTGGGAGGGGGTAGTTTCGCTGTAGCACAAAGGCACATGAAGCCGAAATCGCGACTGTAGTGTCGTGATCAGGAAGTGTGGGGTTTTCTGAATTTATGGCAGGCTAGCTACATAGCTGTTATTTAAGCGTCGAGCTAAATTTTTGACTCTTTTCTAAATCATTTGGTCTATGCTTCTAGACCTTGACCTGGTTTACTTAAGAGGTGTGTTGCTTAAACAAAGCAGGGCGTGCAGTAGTTTAGCCTGAATGGAGCCCTTTCCCGGTGAAGTTAAGGTTTTGGCTGTGGGGTCTGCATAGATTCAAGACCCCGTTTCTCTTATATCCCCCTCTTAGTCTGCTCACAGAAAGAGGAGATTGAAGAAAGTCAGAGAGCCTGTTGACGTAAAAAACAAACAAACAAACAAAAAAACACTTTAAACACACACTTCATGCTGGTTTTACTGACTTCTGTTGTTGTTGTTGTTGTTTTTAGGTTTATATACTGGTATCAACACTTTCCATCATGACTACCTCGTCTCCTCTTAACTGTAAGGCATTCTCTGTTGTCTATTTTGTGAAAATATTATGAAAAACAGTGTATTAAACTTAATGTTTAATCTGTTCGACTAATTGCCCTATTGTTACCTAACATTGTTCACAGATGCACTGGCTTGTTTTTCATAAGATACATGGGGTACAATGGACAAAATATTACTGCTGTACACTCGTTTATCTGTACAACATGCCTTCTAATTGACGCTGTGCTAACCAGCTGGAGCACAGCTCCTTAGGGCAACTGTAATGTCACTGTCCTGAAATGTGATCCTAAGTGTATGCGAAGCACCGGGTAAAGCCTTTGTACAAAATCCAGTTTGGACATTACCATTGTGCCATGCTGACGTTTAAACAGTAATCAGTTGACTTTGTCATGAAACTGATGAGAGTTTCAGATTTCATGTAAAATCTTTGGAATTCCACAAGCATTTTCTAGAGCAAACAATCTCAACTGACAGGTTATGTGGTATTAAGTTTTTATTTTTTTTCTTCCTTGAAGTTACACAGCTGGCGACAACAGCCGAAGCCCCAAACCAGACAGACTCTGCTATCGTAGGAGGTATGTTTTTTAATTGAAAATACAATAAAAATTGCAATTTTTTATTAGTTTGGTATGCAATGCATACATTCCTGGGTGTTTTTTTTTTTTTTTTGGGGCGTGGGGGGGGTTCTTAGGGGCGATGTTAAAGCAGCATAAGTAAGTGTTAAGAATGAGAAGGACAGGTGACAAAGTTTAATTAAGGTTTTGCTTTGGATTTGTGATATTTCTGTATGCTAATAAGTGTTTTATATGTTTGTATTTGCCTGTTTTAGTAGTGATCGTGCTGGTCTTGTGTACACTGGCTGTCCTGGCCTTCTTGCTGTACCGCTATCTGTGTCACAACAAGGGTGCCTACCGAACAGCTGGAGAGCCTGCTCCAGGGGTGGATCCTGATCTGGTCTACCAAGACACGGTCACTGAAAATAAAAAAGAGTACTTTATTTGAAATGTTTAGGGCTGAACTTTACAGACTGCAGTGAGATACGGATGATGGACATACTAAATAGGTATGGACAATTTAAAGATTGTGTTAGGAAACTGATTCCTTGGGTGCCAACACAACCACCATTGAAAAGGTGTATCAAGGAGATGTTGAGTTTGACTGGTGATGTAGTTTTTGTTTTTAGCCGATATTTGCATCTTGGCAAAAGTGAGGAAGTCAAATAATGTAACTGAACTTGCTGTTTGTTGTATTGTTCTCTGTGCCACAGAAGTGACCCTGTTTTTCCCCTGTTCCAAGATGCAATTTTTTTTTTTTAATTCTTTTTTTTTTTTTTTTAAGTATATTCAATGCATCGGACATCTCATTCCAGTTATGGGTTTTGATGCACCTACCACCTTTGTTACATGCATTAGTTGGTGGAATTCATCAGGATTCTGCACAAAACATATGAGCCTAACCAACCACTTATATTAATGTTTGCATTGTGTTAGAATTTTTAATTATGAATGGATCACAGAAATAATCTAAAAGTACACAAAAAATTACATTTAGTTCCATTAAGACTAAGACTTTTTTTTATTTAGGTTTTATTCTGATAGTGGAAATATGCAGACTTTGTGTACTTTCTCTAGAATGGTTTCCAATGTTCCTCCTGGAGTACCCTATGCTAACTGTGCAGTCAGTACCAGGTGTCAGTTTGAGTGTTATTGTTAATCAGATGTACAGTATGTTTCATAACATGACAGCTCCTCTAATCATTGGCCAATTTACCAAACCTGAATCATATGCTTCAGCACATGGCTTCTGAAGTACCACACGACTGGTGGGATTTGCTTGCTCTCTTCAGTGGAGTAGCTCTCCAAGACCTAAGTTTCTGTGTATACATATTTTGTGGTTGTAAGGTGAGCAGAATACGAGTATTGTGACAACCTGCAATATATAGAAAATGCAGATGTCGACATAATTTAAACGAAATAGTAATTACATGTGTGCCAGTAATATAAATTATAACATTCTGGTTTCATTGGGTGCTCTAGTAAGTCACTGGTGTATTAAGTAGTGGTAGCATATACAGAGCATCTGTCTAATACTTTTAGTGACTGACTTCAAAATTAAGATGTAGAGTTATTTTGGTAGGTATAAACTTTACAAGACTACTCCTTGTCAGTGTCAAAATACGTCAAACACAGAGTCACCGAAAGACTCTTAACTACAACACTGGTGCCAAATAAGTATCGCAATCCACAACTAATTGTAGGAAGCATGGCCACATTCTGGGTACACCTAAGATTGGTGCTAAAATAAATGGCTGCAAAAATGAAACAACTCTGAATGCTGGAAGAAAATGCTGTTTTTATTTAATGTCTTGAACACTTGAGTTCCTATTCCTGTCACGTGATGTTCAGCGTTTCATTGTTTTTTATTTTTTGTTGACTCGTCACACTGAAGACGAGTATATGTATGTGCGCAGTCACCCTTAGCATGGAAATATGCATGATCACAATTTTTCTTCCTTGAGGATTTTGTTGTTATTGTGGTTGTTACATAAACTTGAGCTTATTTGATGTCAGTTTCCTTCTTTTGTCTCCACACGTTTAAATTGAAAATATCTACCATCAAGAGAACATGTGTTTAGACTTGTAAATATTTGTACGCCAACAAAGTTCTTTAGCTATGTGCCATAGCTTGTTGGAGTTGTGATTAAACACTGAATATACCATTTTTGCTTTAATTTTAGAGTATCTAAATCTGGTAAATTCGTACTGCGTTTTTATGAAAAATGACTGGTAAAGGGCTTCCCCGTAAGCATTTTTAAGGTGCTTAATTTGATAATGTAGGTAAAGTCATGTTAGCATTGTGAGGGCACGAGGAAGAACATAGTCTTGTTTGAAACATTTAAAAAAATTAATGTAAAATTCCCTCTGCACTGGATATCTAAAGACTGCATAATTTGATTATTAAGTTGTATATGAAGGTACATTTTTTTAGTTTTAGTAGTGGTAACCAATGTATGCCAAATTACTGTTTTTCCAGATTTACCACCATAAGCATTACATTTATACACTTAGATTTACTGGTCAATTTGCATAGCAACTTAGTTCCCATCATAAACTTTTTTATATTTTATCCCTATGTTTATTTTGTGTGTAAAGTGCAGTTGGATTGCAGCTCGATTTCCTTGTACACTGTGCAATGACAGAGGCATCTTATCATAAGAAACTCGTGAAACATATACTTATGGAGCAGCTCATCAAACCAGCCTGAACCATTTTGTGTACAATACATTTAGAAAAATCAGTAAAATTGCCCTACAAGTGGTCTTTTTGAAGAAGTAAAAACACATTAACACAATGTTTGAACTGAAAGACAGTGTTTACTGTACAAAATGGGGGGACCAATGAAGTGGTCTGCATGAAGAATGAGTTGAATGAATAAAACAAAGCAGATAAAACCCTTGTTAGAATTTCTCTTCTGTAGAAAGAATATATATGAATATGAAATGCTTTTGAAAAATCATCCACGCAGCAAAATGTAATGACCGACACTGTATTTATAAAGCATTTGTACAAAAAACAAGTTGCAAAAAGTCTAACATTTCAGAGTTGGTTGACAGTGCACATAAATTAATATTTGTAGTATTTCTAAAAATTTAACAATGATAAACCTTCATTAAAAACAAAATATTATTGAATAAAAGTGCAAAAGGCATGCAGAACCATCAAAATGCAATTATGCTAAATACATTTTTAAACACACCCTACTACAAAATACAGTCAGAGCAGTGGTGTGCTTTAGCAGGCATTTTAAACCTACAAAACAATCACCGTCCCCTAATTTTGATATGTTTATCTTTTATTAATATATGTGCAGAATTATTGAGAGAAGATGACTTTCAGGTCACAGCAAAGCTTTTAGTGCATTCTAATCCAGATCTTTGGTACAACCTGCTCCTTGGTTATACAATTAAATGTTTACTAGGAAAAAGGAAAACCTGCTTTATGTGCTGAAGTACTGAAAAGAAAACAATGTCTTAAGCCCTGATCTCTTAATAATTCTAATGCAGGAGGACAATGCAACAGAAATTTTTGTGAAAAGCAACTACTGTGAAAAGAAATCGGACATTTCACTAAACTAAAATTAAACAGTGCCTTATGTACAGCTCTGGGTATCCGAAATGATGGGGGTGGGGGGGGCGAGGGGGCATTTAATTAAAAAAGCCAACCAACTTTCTGAACCAAAAACGAGGGCTCTTTTTTTACTGCATTATTTTTATCTCTAAATGTTTGTTAATCAATGGTGCACAATACAATTTGGCACCCGATAATATTTATCTACTCTCGCCTAATAAGGTACAGTACTCCGCTGTGACACGTTTGTAAACATATTCTACCATGTGATGCAAACCTTAATCAAATGTATTTAAGAGGAGGATGTATCAAATGTGTAACTTGAATAATAATTCACTGGAATCCATTTTATTGGATAGATTGTGTAGTTAAGATGCTAAGTGGGTAGTGCATAGCTACTTTCTTGTAAGCATTTCTAATTGGATAGATCTTAAAAGTAGTACGAAATTTGTTACAGGTGAAAAACAACCTGACTAACACTGAAAATTCTTGATCAAGCCTATAAAAACACTTTGAAGTAGGCTAAAAATGAAAGATTAAAGAGAACTAGATCAAAAACAAAAATGAAATGATCAACAATGAAGTATGCAGAAAGTGCCTTCAATTCTCTATAACATGCTTTAAAAGCATTACAGTTTGTCTGAAATACTTTTTCCAATGAAAAATTTATCAACGGTGGAGTACTGCACCATTATTAGGAGCTCTAAAACATTACATTCCGTTAGGTTACATCAGTATCATGGCATAGCCAAGCTGCCCCAGGGGAGAGGAAACCAGAGAAATGGAGGCCAAGGCCCAAGAAGGTCTGGTCACTGTTACCAGATGGTGTACCCTCCTCCGGAGCCACCCAGGAAGAAGTTGTTTTTGCGTTGGGTCATTACCACATTTGCACCTTGCATGGCTGCCAACTGTGCTGCATTTGGGGCATGTCCAGGAGGAGGGGGCTGCCATTCCACAAAGACATGGATAAAATGATTAATGTTATAATACACATAAAGATTACTTATATTTTATCAGTATACAGTCATTACTAACTTATAATTGTAAACATATTTAAAAGAGAATTTAATCAGTCCTGAATTTCTGCATAACTAAAACATTGATCTGTTAACAAAAATAGTTTAATGAAGTTGTGTAATATAGGAAAATGTACGGAATTTATTTACAATGGTATAATATAAACAATGCACAAGGTGAAAAATGTACCAAGCATATCAGATCATTCTGTGCGTTCATCTTAAAGAAATATTTGTATTTTTTTTTTACCTACATATACATACATACATACATACATACATAAAGTTATGATTGGTTCAGTTGTATACTTACCGGGATTGAAGCTGTGGTACCAGGACCAAACCGAGCTCCCGCATCAAATCCACCATCCACTAAGACAGTGGAGCCTGGTGGATACACAGGTCCCATGGGGTAATAAGCCACTGGAACATTAGGAGCCATCGCCCCAACAGGGACAGTCTGTGGCATGGGCACATACATCTGAGTGGCAGGGTATGCAGTGGTCATTGGAGGTAGCTGACCAGGGGCCTGTGGTGGGTGCATATACCTTGGCTGGTAGATCTGTGGAGGACCAAACAAAAAAAAAAAAAAAAAACACACACATTTATTTAAGATAGTTACTAAAATAATTTCCATACACCCAAGTGGTCATATTCTGTAAATTTGTCTGTTTCCTTACCTCAGAATAGGCAGGGGGGGCATCTGAGTAGGGGGGTGCCTGGGGAGGTGTAGGCACTTGCATAGCAGGAGGGTATATGGGTGCTGTGCTCTGTTGCGGATACACAGCTTGCTGTGGATATGGACCTGCATGGACATAATTAGACACGATTTGTTTCTGACACTGTTGCACGTAATTTGCTTTCACGTCATAATCTCAGAAGTGGGAAAACGGTCTAATAAGGCGTAACGTTAACTAACTAAACTGTAGTTCCACACTAGCTCAAAGTCTAGTCAAGTCCTTACCGTTCACAGGCGGTGAGACAACTGGTAAAACACTTAATAAAATGAACCGGTTATGCTCGTATAAATCAGCATGAAAAATAACATTACGCTACAGTATGGACACAAATTTGTCATGTATTCTAGAAAACTAATAAAACGAGTAACAGTAGCCATCTCCCACGGTTAGCTATTTAACTAACTGTAGGAGGTGACTGCGGTTTCTTGCTAGCTAGATGCTCGAGCAGTAAGTCAACACATTAAGCTCGCGTTCACCACTCGGCAAGCGATCGTGTGCAAAATGAATCAGGAGTACCAAACGGACCAGGCCTAAAAAGACATGACTCAAAACAAAGCCAGCACCTTTTTGGTTATTTCAGTCATGTTCACGTTAGCTAATGAGGTCACCTTTCGATTCACGTCATTGTTAGCAAACAGGCTTTCTGGCTAGCCAGAAACGAAAGTAGCCACAAATTAATAAATTAAAAGATTAACCGCAGACATAGAGCAGCGATTAAAACAATTTAGTTAAAAATAATTAAGAAAAGAAGAATCTTGAGATTTTCTATTTACAAATGGTTATCAAGTTAGTGTGAGCTTATTAACGTACCAATGCTAGCTAGCTAAACAGCTTGCAGTTGCTAGGGAGCCTTTACACAAAGCAGCTCAGTATCATCTATTTCACAAAACAGTTAAAAAGACACATCGAGTCGTAAACTTACCTTTGTTGTTCATTGTTCTTTGCTAAAGACAAATCAATCAAAAACAGTGCGTATTACCACAAATTAGACGTATTTTATCGAGACTCGTTCAAGTTCCTGGTTGCTTCTTATACTTCCTTGTTTTCGTTGGCCTGTCTTTTCCATGTAACTCAACTACGTCATTCTCTGTCCGCTACACCCAGTTAAAGCAAAGCGAGACAGTCACGTGACAAAACCCACTGAGGAAAAAGCTATAGAAATTTACAATGATTTTATACATTTAGTTTTGCGTGTGTTTGTGTGATGTTTTGTCGAATAATCATAAATATTGAATGGGATTGAAACATTGATGGGAATATTGAAACAGGATTCGGTTCCTTTTTTATTCACTGATCAAATGTTGTTTAGCTTGTTTCCTAACTGACAGTCTTGAGCTTTGATTCAGCTTGCTAAAGCAAAAAAAATGTGCTTCATGGAATACACTGAAAAAAAGGCTATAAAAAGCCTACATGGAACATGCCTAAAGAGAACAGCATAACACACTTAGTCCTCAGTTCTAGACCAGTCCTACCCCAGGCATTGGTAAGCTAGCCTAAACTCCAAGCCCAAGTTCTCAGAATTCTCTCCCTTCTCTCAGTCAGTCTTCCCTCATGCTTCCACCAAATGTTGCAAAATTCCTCTAAAAATGACCTCACAGTAAGTTATTACACAAAATAGACACAAATAGATCCAATGATGCATCAGATATTGTTTTTTGACAGTTCAGAAGATTAACGCCAAAACAAATTTCTAAAAATGGAATGTAGGGCACTGTAAGGTAAAATTATATTTATATACAATTATTATTATTTTAAATTAATTAATTAAATATTTTTTAAATTAAAAATATTATTTACTTATCATCACTGACAAAAAAATCTATTTTTTACCCATTTTTTTTACTTCTCTACATCACATGAGCTTGATAGATTCTTTATCTATTATAAATGTGTTTTGTACATAAAAAATAATGAAGATTGGACCAATAGAAACTAGCCAAAATTCTTCATAAAAATAGAATCTGTATATTAATTTACCGTTAAAGTAAAGAGTGTTCTTGACCTCTGATGTAAACAAGCATTTAGGGATACTTGTTTTGTTTTGTTTTTTTGGACAACACCAATATAAAACTCAGCAGACATGTGTAGGTTTACAGGCCATTTTTGGATAGTCTACTTTATTTGCACTGCTGATGTATGCACCTATGAAATACACAGAATGACTTTTATCTGAATGCATGAATTTTGCAGGAAATTTGAAAAATCATTCAAATTCACCTCTGAATTTCCTGCCTGGCATTGGCATACTCATTTTCAGGAAAGCAACCATGTATGATTATTGCTGCTCATTCTGTTTCAAGTTTATTAATCAGATCAGTCCTTTCTTTAAATCTCTCTTTTAAAGGTATCATTTTGATCTGACGTGGAAGACATATTGTAAGAATAGGCGTGAAGGAACAAACACAGTAATCATTTAACCTTTTATTTCAATAATTAAAACATTGTGTCAAGAAAATGTTAAAGGCATCAAACATCTGTTTATCCACTGTCCCACATTTTAAGTCTTTGTGCCTATTTAAACATGTTGTATACAGAGAATGTATATATATATATATATATATATATATATATATATATATATATAGAACATATATATATATATATATATATATATATATATATATATATATATATATATATATATATATATATATATATATATATATATGTTCTGTTATTTTGTTTATGACAGAATAACACAGCACTTGATACTGGTGTAATTTGTGGTTATATAATCATAATTTATTTAGCCACTTTTTTAAAATTCAAATCAGGCGTTCCTACGTTAAGCAGGCAATTGGCTGATCTGAAGCTAATTACAAATTCAGCTGTATTCAGCAATCCCAGTTCGCCTTTGAGCTCCATGGCAATATGCTGCTAATGCATGCAAATGGTAGATTTGGCCAGTTGCCTCTGCAACAAAGGGAAAGATTATTGTGCGTAAGACATGCTGCAACTCCCTTAACCATTTTTAGACAATGAAAAATGCATATAAAGGTTGAATTTAGGAAAATATTTTTCCCACAAATGTAAGATAAATCATTGTTTCTATCACTAGTTGCTATAACCAACACCATAATTATGAGCTATGGTGCACAAATGAAAGCTCCCCTTTATAATTTTCAGGCCTCTCCTGAAACCTTCATCTTTCACCACACACTTATAAGTGCTCTATTTTAAATACACATGTAAATACACAGACACTGCTTTACTCTGATGCAGACACCGAAACAATGTGCACTAATATTTCACATGTCACTTACACGCTCTGGGGCTGCTGTGAAGGGGATGTTAGGGTCCTAAGGGGCTAAGGGGCTAAGTGCAGGTAACTTTCAGGACGGGTTTGGTGCGTCGTGTACACTTACTGCTGGCTGCTTGCTGAGTTTTCATTGGCGAGAGCAACTAAAGTAAGTGCACGTCATGTTTTTGAAGCTCCATGTTGGCAGGCGTATTACATATCTTAGCAGTTGTTTGGCAACTCAAACCATCTAAGCAGGTGTGACTGGAAACCCTGCAGGTACATTAGGCCTTTTAAAATTAGACTGGTGACATGTGTACTACACCCTTAAAGAAAACTTGATAGGAAAGTCAAATAACCAGATGACCTATTGGTTCGTCGACTTGTCCACTGGAAACAGTTGCCAGTTTATGCTAGACCAGCTGTCCAACTAAACACAAAGCTGACCACAGAGAAATGAAGCATCACAATGTCCTGCTCTTGCTGAACAATTTTAAAGATGGCCACTAGATGTCAAGATATTATCATGAATGTAACAGACGTCTTAAGCAGGGTCTTAAACCAGTGTTTTAACATGACCAAAGGTGGGTTTAAGTAAAGAAGTCGGTAGCAACAAATTACATTTACCCAGTTACATGTACGTGAACACAAAATGTTTATTTAAGAAATTAAAAGGAGTCTGCGTGTTAGCCATTACATTGCTAGCTATTGCCAGTACATGTTTTTCTTTTTTTGTCACTTTAACATTTTAAAATAAAATAAAAAAAGAGAGAAGAACGGTACCCAGCCGGTACTTCAGTTCCTATGCTGTAAAAAGAGGCCTGTATTAAGATTACACTAAAGCTATACGGGTAAGGGTACAGGGACCTACATTTAGGTGTTTTCTTAAAACCTGAACTTTTTTCTCACTTAAGTTAGTTTTGATAGCTAGTTGCTTCTGTCTAAAAACCTGCGTGTGAATCCAATTTTTTTTTTTTTTATTAATTGAAACTACTTTTTGGGGCTTTATCGTGCCGATCCGCTGGAAAAACCCATATCGTTCAAATATCGTACGGTTAGTTCTTTTCACGGGCCGCGGCAGCAATGGGGAAATAAGAGAGTACTGTGTCTTTAAGGCAGCCATGGTTTTCGCTATGTTTGAGCCAGCGACATTTTTTCAATGCAAGACTCGGCCTGCATAAATTATGTTCATGACGTAGTGCAAAAGAGCAAAAATCTCCTAATTTTTTGGGACTTTTCTGCAGATAACCGTTTCTCTTGATACCTCAGGTGCACCAAGTTTACCTACGCGATGGTAAACGAGGATAGGCATCATTAAATATTCAGTAAAGGAGGTTCACGGCGCTGCCGAGCCTCCTTATCAATGCAAATAGCTCTTTTGTGTGCTGCCACAGCGCCCGTCTGGAAGCTGTGAGATGAATTTTTAATTATGTATGTCTAAAACAAACTGTGGCAAAGCCCGGAGAAGAAGGAGAAACAAAGAAATTAACCGAAATTGCACGGGTAAGTTATTAATATCATTGCGTTTGAGGATGCTTTTTCGCTTTGCGTGACCAAGGGGCGATAGGAAATGAGTTTTTTGGTTAATATGCAATGGTCTTAATTAGCATAATTTATATATTTATGATAAAGAGAAAGGAAATACATGTAATGCAGTCCCGAGGCACGGCATGTGAGGAGAATGACTGGAAGGGGGTTATTAAAGACGCTCGTTTGGTCCACGAAGGCAGTGCGATAGTTTTTTTATATTGTGAAAAGGCTGCGAGAGGTGGGAGAAAGAGGGCTGCAACACCTGCTCAAGTTTTGACAGATCAAGAATCGGAATGGGTCGTGCCTTTGAACCGTGTGTCCTCCGTGACATTCTGCTCCTGCAAGAGTGGAAATCTATGCATGTAACGGAGGTCTATTATTAGATACATGTTGGTCTGACAATAAAACAACCCATAAGGACGGCCCTCTCAGGCCGCTTGATATGAGAATGCTGTTCCGCAGTGCTTGCATAATGTCCTATTGTTTTAAGGCTAATGCCGATTGAAACGGTGCTAGTGTAAAAGCTCACGTTTCGTCAGCACACATCCCTTCCGCCCTGAACAACAACAACAGAGTAGCAAAAATATAAGTGGCCAAAACAGCTTTTAGTATTTTTCTACTTCGGATGTGCTCCTCACGTGCTCATGAATTAAGATGCGTTAGTGAGCACTGGTGCCTCCTGTGGTTACATAATTCAGAGCCAGTCGTATAATCTGGATGGACTGCACTGAATTTGAGGGGTTGCAGAGTGTTGCAGGACTTTATCCAAAAGTGTTTGAGAGGCTGCCCTTATCACCACACCTCCAAAAGTTCTATGATAAGCGCTTGGGTTTAGCGTAAGCCCTATTGCCCCTGCTTGGTGTCTGACCGTAAGCTTTTGCCTTAAACGTGAAATAATGCCACGGTTCAACATTAGCAATGGTCTTGATTTCTTGCTTCAGGTCATCTCGATAACACGGTGTGCTTTCCTCAGTCATCATGGCAGACCTGTGAGCTCCATAGGATTCAAGCTAAACAATGGACTCGGAGGACCTCTCTGCAAACGACGCACCACTTACTGTCAATGAACAGGTGTCTCTTTGGGCTCCGATACATTCCTGAACATTCATTCCCATGCAGCACTCAGCTTTGTGCACCCACTTTTGCAAAGATTCTCCATGTTGCAATTTTCATTACAATCTACCTGCCAAGCAAGCACACATGACAAACGATTGCTTTGCTTCCCACAGTGTGTAAGGAGATTGTGGAGGCAATGCTGTCAACTTTTAGAATCCTTCAGTAGTTCTATTATGCTGTGAATGGAACTTTTAAATTGAATTTGTTTATAGATGTTCAGTGAAAAAGCCAAAAGGAGCAGCTTGCATAACACTCAATAACTCCACTTGCTCACCTATTTGCAGGTTATTGTCATGTCTGGTCATGAGACAATTCGAGTGCTGGAAGTGGAAGTGGACACTGCTCTACCTTCTTCGAGGCCTGATGTCAAACTGGAACCAGGACGAGAGGATAGGGGTGGTCTAACTTTAGACCCACCTGATGGGGCCACTCATGACAGTCCCTCAGTTTCCAGTACCACAGCCACTGGTGAGAGGGTGATGGCTAGATCCAGTACACACGTGCAATCTTCTCTCCTGTCCTATTCTGCTAATATCGATTCAGTAATTTTATTCTCCATTATGTACTCATACCCACAGTTTGTTCTGAGACTACATCTCCTGCAGTTCAGACTGTTGCAGCCCCTATAAGTGTTTCTCTGCCCCAACCTCAGACCACCATGCCCATCACTGTCCAGGCTTGTCCACAGGTAGGCTATAAAGATTTTGAGCCATTAAACCTCTACACCATACTGACTCAGGATACCATAAAGCTTAAGTGTTAAATACAGAGCATGCCGTTGTCAATAACAAATATAAATTTTCTTATATAATTTATCATCGTTTTCAAACCTAGGTTACTTTTAAGTCATTTTAATATTAAGTATTATAACTATATCCCTATGTTTGGCCTGACCCTAGCCAAAGAGATACGTCACACAATAAACACTTTAGTACGCTACAATTGAAAGTATTGAACCGTATATGACCTACCATAGCCAGCAGATTGTGTGTTTAATTTATATATATATATATAATATTATTATTAATATATAATATTAATATATAATATTATTATGATTATGATTATTATTATTATTATTATTTTTGCCCCCTTAGGTTCTTACCCAGGATGGCCTGGCTACTCTGATGACTGGAATGATGGCTCAACAAGGCTCTCTGGGCCAGCCCCTGCTTATCCCCATCAGTATGGCCAGCTCAGTAGGTGGTCAGGGTGGACTAGCTGTACTCACCTTCCCTACAGCTACTGTTGCCACTCTGCCTGGCCTTGCTGCAGCTGGTCCAGCTGGAGGACTTATCAAACTACCTTTTGCTGGCCTGCAGGGTAAGGCATTGCACTGCAGATGATTGAATTGGCATGTTATTCCTTATGTATACTACACAGAACATAAGCAAAGTCCTTGCTCCATAGTACAAACCCAGGTGGGGCCAGTATATGTAATGATGATGGTGCTAAAAAGGTGACCTTAAATCTGTATTTAATTACAGATGGTACAACATGAAAATTGAAACAGGAGCATGTTTAACATCACCTTTCAACAGCACTTAATGACATTTTGGGACTAAAGACACAAACTGATCCAGTTTGGAAGTCATAATATTTTATATTATACATTAGCATTTTAAATTGTATTGTAATGATTTTGTTGTGAAAAATATTAACTGATTAAAAAGGTGTAGTTTTATTAAAGTCATGTTTTTGAATATTCATATTGTAAATGCCAACACTATTTCTTTTGAAGTTCTTTTTAAAATGGCCAATAAGTACAAGCTACAGTTTTTTGCAATTAGTAGTAGTTCAACAATTATAGACTGTAGTGCATCTGTTTTTCAGCATTCTTTGTAAACATGGCTTGTGTTAGTTGCCCTTATGTTCGTTATCGATGGTTACAGGACACTATTGGCTGGATATTTTTGTTGGTGGACTATTCTCAGTCCAGTATTGACATTGAGGTGTTAAAAACTCCAGCAGCAATGCTGTGTCTGATTCACTCGTACCAGTGCAACACACAATAACACGCCACCACCACGTCAGTGTTACTGCAGTGCTGAGAATGATCCAACACCCAAATAATATGTGCTTTGGTCCTATAGGGGTCCTTATGATTGAAAAACAGGGTAGAGGGTGCTGACAAAGTCTGCAGATTAATGGATGGACTACAGTCTGTAATTCTAGAACTATGAAGTGCACCTATAGGGTAAGTGGAAATAAGTGTAGAAATGAGCTGGTGCATAAGAATTAAATTAATACATCAATATTTTATTTGTCTACTCTTCGCTTACATGTAGTCCCTAGATGTACACATCATTCAAGTTTAATGTTCAGTGTTAATCCTGTAAATTAAATTTTAATTATCATCTTTTAAAACAGATGCTGAAAAACAATTTCTTGGCTTTTTTGTGTCTCAGTTCACCATCAAGCTTTAAAATTATGGGAGGCAAATTGGGCACAAAAATATATTTGTAATTAAAACAGTAAAATGTAAACGCAGACTTCTGTTTGCCATTTATTTTTTTTAGACATCTGTACAAATATCCTACCAAAATTGAAAATGAAATTAAATGCATACATTTGCGGCTTAATTTTTCACATAAGCATGAGTCAGCTGTGACAAAAATAAATGGATGGTTATATGTAAAGGAAGTAAGTTTTAGCCTGCAATCACTCATACTGGATGTAAATGCAATGTTTAGGGTCAATTTCATTTCAGTTCCACAGCTTTAGCCCACCTACAATTAATCAGCATAGATTTACATGTTGGAGAACTTAAAAACGAAAAATGCAAAGTGGGAGGCATAAAGTAAATCACAAGCAGATGGTACTGATGCTCATTTCAATTTGCCTTTTTATTTTGACACTTAAAACTGTGAATGTAGGTATTTTAATATCATTTTTCAATTTTTGCAGAATTTTTGTGCAAATATATGGAAAAAGAAATAGAGATTTGCATTTAAATTTAATGTTTAATATTTTTTGGCTGAATTTGCCTTCCTTACAAAAAAAAGTCAACTTACTCAAAAGTCTCTTTTTACACATTGACCTACCAACCATTAGAATCGGTCAAAGCCTTCATGAGGTACAGCAGAGTTGTCCAACAATGCTGTAGTCCGGAAGGATTACCTGGCATGTGGTAGCCATGTTGTTTACAAATGTCAGTTGTTGATAGTTCTAAAGTTTCTGGTAATTTGATGCCAGTTCTGTGAGAATTTGACAAAACATAAGACAAGTGGGCAAAATATATGGAAAGTATTTGATTGGGTAGAAATTCAGGAAGATCCAAATCAAATCAAATCACTTTATTGTCACATCACATTTTCACAGGTGTGAAGATGAGTGAAAAACTTAGGTGCGTAGTCCCTTACAGACTTCAATACAAACATATAAATAGACAATAAATATATACAGTACTAAGCACTAAAATCTCTGTTACACTAATTTACAGTTATGAATAAAAGTTATGAATAAAAACTATGATATATGCAGATGTACACATTACCATATAGCACTATGGTAAGGCAGAGGTCCAGGTGTGTTTGTTACACAGAGGCACAGAGCCAAGACCATTTTAATGTGTTTGGGATTTTTTTTATTGTATCATGAAGGTGTTTGTAAGTACCAAGAAAAAAAGTATATCCCTGCAGATTTCTTATGAAAACTAAAAAGCAAGGCAAAGGGCAGACA
Organism: Prochilodus magdalenae; assembly: GCA_024036415.1. NCBI lineage: Eukaryota > Metazoa > Chordata > Actinopteri > Characiformes > Prochilodontidae > Prochilodus > Prochilodus magdalenae. Next base: position 209,766 of record JAMWET010001656.1, on the reverse strand, counting down.
CACTGAACACTGAGAAATTCAGATTACGTTTAGCTGTTGAGGGTTCTGTGTAATTTTCTGTAAACTATATTCTGACATTTTCCTAAACTTGGAAACAGAATAACTTGTGCTTATGCCCATTTTGATGGGCAGTTAAATAAGTAAAAGGCTGCTCTCTGACTTTTGCACAGTACTGTACTTTAGCGGACAGACAATATTTCAGAGTGGTGCCATTTCTACATAAATTATGTTTGAAGAAATTGGTGGGAAAAAACACAATACCCATAGATTTATAACATGCGGTCACCCTTTCTTTGTATGCTGATCATACATTACAATAGCTTTGGCTCACCCTCACCTTTTCAGCTTCTATAGTGATTTGGCTTCTGTGTGGTGATTAGTTTGACCTCTAGTTTGGCAGTGAATTAGCAGATCTTTATGCCTCTATGTTCTCCCACAGCAGCTGCCACTGTTCTGAACTCGGTCCAGCCTCAGCTTCAAGCACCTGCTCAGACGGTCCTGCAACCCAATGTGACTACACTGCAGTCAGTACAAGCAGCTGTGCAGCAGGCTCAAGCCACTCCAGCCAGCACTGCGCAGGTGGCTTCTGCTACTGCATCTTCAACTTTGCACAAGGTCTCTGAGCCTGGTGCCTCTGCTGCAACACTCCAGACTGCAGGCCTCACCATTAACCCTGCTATTGTAAGTTAGAATATGCCTGTTCATCTTGTATGCAATTCAATTTGTCATTAATAATGTGCAAGCACATGTGCAATGAAACGTAGGATGAGGCTTCAGGAAAGATGTAGAAAACAAACATCTGTAAAAAAAAAAAAAAAAATTAGATGCAATTAAAGTGCAGTGGAATTAGCAACACTGATTGAACAGCCTCCAAAAAAACAATAAGATGGAGCTTGGAGTGCATGGAGACACAGTGTTCATCAGTTTACCGAACTCTAAACAAGACCGGTATATATGGAGTATCATAAAGAAGCGTGAAGCATGAAGAAATGTATTACTCTCTACAAAGAACATTTATGCCTGTTTAAATCGGCCCATGAATTCTGGATTGCAGCAAGAAATTCTAAATGAGAGTGTTGGGGCATTAATTTGTGAACTGAACCTCACCAGAAGTTGGGTCCTGCAGAAAGACAATGACCCGGACCTTAATCAAATAGAAACTAAATGTGCCATAGCACATGTGTCGTGTCAACATTGACTGTCACGTGTCAGCAGCTATGCGTCCCTATAACCAGCAGTATGCAGAATGCTCATGTTGACACCTGTCCACTGTCAAATGTACCTACAGTAGACATGCAAAATGTTTGAGCAAAGGAAGAAAGTCATGTGCTGAGTCTTATTTTCTTTTACATCATGGCCTGGCCAGATGTGTGCAACATTACCTGGAGACTGATATCACCAGAATGCACTGTGGGAGGAAGACAAATTGGTAGAGGAAGTGTGTTGCCCTGGGCAATGTTCTCCCTGGTAATCTTGGGTCTAAGCATTTAAGTGGACATCAGTTTGACACATGGCATCTTCTTCCTTTGCTGCCTACCTGTAGCACCCCTCCTTGGCAATAGTATTAGATTCTAGATTCTTTTAGCAGAATAATCTGCCACACTGTACCCACTGAGTGAAAAATTCCCTATTCAAACACCTGCAGAATGTGCTGGAATACAAACACGGATTTATGGTGGCTCTACTTTGCAACTTGAAGGACTTTATGGATCTGCTGCTAACATTTTGGTTCCCCTTAGAGAGGTTGTAGCTCTATTGGTGGCACATTGAAAACCAACAGCATATTAGGCTGGTGGCCATAGTGTTTTGCTTCGTCTGTGTATGTTTGTCATTATTCCCCATATTGCTTTTAATATTAGCTATTTTAGCTTCTTATTTTAGTTTGAGCTAAGAAGTCATAATTCACATATTCACATTTACACTTACGGCATTTAGCTGACGTTCATGTCCTGAGCGACTTACAATTTTAACTGTATTACAGGTAGGCCAATGTAGTGTTAGGAGTCCTGCCCAATGACTCTTATTGGTGTAGCATAAGCATAGTCACCCATACCAGGATTCGAACCCCAGTTCTACACATGTGGTGGTGGTGGCTTCCTGATACTCAGTACACAACCACTCAGTGTAACAGACCTGTGTAGTAATGCAGGTTAACTGTATTTGCTATGTCTCTGACCGTCACAGATAAGTGCAGCTTCTCTGGGTGGCCAACCACAATTCATCAGCTCTCTGACTACAACTCCAATAATAACTAGTGCCATGTCCAATGTGGCAGGACTCGCCAACCAGATCATCACCAATGCACAGGGTCAGGTAAGAGAAAACAGTTTACAAAGAATGTTACTAACACCTGTTATAATGGGTATAATCTTTATAGTAGTAGTTCTAAAAATTATGTGAATAAGTGGAGCATCTTGTACACGTACGCTGCTGGTCATTAAATACCCATGCCCAGTCTAACAGTAGCTGCCGTGTATGCATGTTTGCTTTAAAAACAAATACATAGGCATGTGAATATGTATATATACTTTTTATTGTTACTATTATTGTATTATTTTATATGATTATTACTTCCAGGTGATAGGCACACTGCCTTTGCTGGTAAACCCTGCGTCTCTGGCTGGAACAGCTGCAGCACAGACATTACCTGGTCAGGGTTTGCAGGTGCAGACGATGTCCCCTCAGCTGCTGGTGAACTCTCAGGGCCAGATTATAGCCACTATTGGGAACACACCAGCTGCTGCTGCTGCCACCAGCCCCCCCAGCTCCACCGTTCTGCCTAAAGTCACAGGGCCTCTGTCACTCAAGACCACCACACAGGTGTGACATGTGGCATGCTCTTGCATGTCACTAAATGGTCAATGTTAAATTAATGAAGGAAATGCTTTCATGTTTTTTTGTTTTTTTTTTGCCTCATTTCTGTATTGTGGTATTTTCCAGAATAGAGTAAACACCTTGGAGAGAAGTGATAAAAATTGAATTGTGTCATATGAAACATTTTTAAGGCATTTTTTCTAATTCTCTATACAGGTTCCCATTGTTACAGTAGCCCAGTCTCCAGTGGTGATTGCCCCACAACCGTCTGCAGGGAAACTGGCCTCATCTCTCTCCTCAGCTCTTCCTATTGCTTGTGCAGAAATGCCCACCGTTGGCCAGCTTGTCAGCAGTGTGTGTCCTTATTCTTCTTCTAAACAAAAACATGGATGTACCCTAGTAGTATTCATATTTGTCAGTGTTTATAACCTGTATATACTTACAGGAGAGGTATATTACAAAGATGTTTATTGTTACTAGGGCTGTACCCGACTATAAATGCAAATTAGTCAATATTTAAATAATTTTTAGATGAAAAGAAGAATGGTTGACCTGAAACAGTTTAATTATTATATTACCTGCGCTGAAATAATCATTTCTCATTTATCGGCAGGCATATTAAGTGACTGTACTTATATTTAAATAAAAATAATCTTAGCTGTAGACGAATAAATAAAAAAATCTGTAATTTAGGTTCTAAAATAATGGAATCATAATAAAACAAACGACTTCGGTCCGTTTGTCCTTCACCGCAAACAGCCGTTACATCTAAAACTAAAGTCAGCTCACTCGTTTGAAGCAGTGTTCGATGTCTGACTAAATGACGAGCAGAATTCGGTTTAATTTGTTCAGACTGCCTTCTTCAAAACCTCCTCCAGGCTTTTTCTGAGACATCGTGCCACAAGTGTTTCTCAGCTTCAGAGCTTTACCTTCCTTCAACAGTGAACCGCCAGCGCCTGTTGTCACGTGGATTTAATTTTTTAGCAAACATGCGTCATAGCCCAGCTAGAACTTAAATATAGATTTATTGTTCCCCTTTTAATAATTATTAAAATGTCTTTTTAAATTCTTAAAGTTGTTATGCATTTTTGTAAGCTTCAGTCTGTTTTACGGAAAAAAAGTTCACTGTTGTCAGTCGACTTGAAGGTTCTCAGTCGACTTAAAGGGTCTCCGACTGACCATTCAACTTGTTGACTTCTAGAGGGCAGCCCTAATTATTACTAATGTTATTTCTGTGTTGTTTGCTGATGCTTCATCTTAATTTGTTGATAACTAATTCAGATCTTGTGTGTATGGGTAGGCCTAAAACTACATTATGTAATGTTTATTTATTGCATTATTGAACTTTCCAGTAGTGACATGGCTAATTCTTAAAATATGTAAGCAATCCCTTGTGTGCTGTATGCATCATGATCAATTCACACATGCACTCTAAGTTTTGTGGGTATTTGATTGAATTAATACTTTCACATCATTCATCTCAAATTTCCTTGATCAAACAAGTAGGCAATTGTTTGTCATATGATGAGTTCACCGCTACGACTTATTACATACCACAATCACATTATGTTGCAAAATACATACCATATAATTCGATAAGATGTGCTGTTAGATTTATATATCTACAGTGTATGTAAAGCTGGTTAGGACACTGGATGTTAAGGGGCTTTCCGTTTATGTCCAGAGCCACAGTCCAGTGTGACTGAAGAAGAGGGTATTAACCTGGAAGAGATCCGAGAGTTTGCGAAGAATTTCAAGATCCGACGGCTCTCCCTTGGTCTGACCCAAACTCAAGTGGGCCAGGCTCTTACAGCTACTGAAGGACCAGCTTACAGCCAGTCTGCTATCTGCAGGTAAGTCTCTGTCGCCAAATCTTATCCTCCCTCACTGTGCTTTTTCCGTCTCACTGTATGTCATGCACAGATGTCTGGAGCTCTTATTGCTCTTAATCGAACTTTTATTTTCCCCACAGATTTGAAAAACTTGACATCACGCCCAAGAGTGCCCAGAAGCTAAAGCCTGTTTTGGAGCGTTGGCTGGCAGAGGCGGAGCTGTGGAACCAGAAGGGTCAGCAGAACCTAATGGAGTTTGTGGGTGGCGAGCCATCCAAAAAGCGCAAACGCCGCACCAGCTTTACACCTCAGGCCATTGAGGTCCTGAACACCTACTTTGAGAAAAATGCCCTTCCAACTGGCCAGGAGATCACAGAAATTGCAAAAGAGCTCAACTATGATAGGGAGGTGGTGCGGGTTTGGTTTTGCAACCGCAGGCAGACACTGAAGAACACCAGTAAAATCAATGTATTCCAGGTGCAGTAAGGACGTCACGTAAGGTGTGCAATACAAGACTGAAGAGGAAGTGAGACGAAATTATTGACTTAAATTGTTTTTTTGTACTGTAATATTTTTGAAAAAGATTGGTGCTTTTGGTAAGTGTCTTAAGTGGCATTCACATTTGATGGACTTGACAATGACATTGCTTGTATGGTCTGTGGTCTGAATAGTATAAAACCTGTTCTTCAATTTGATGTAATGTTTATTTCTTATTCTGCATGCGAGTCATTCTAAGCACTGACAACTAAGAACCAGCAAATGAGTAATAATTTTCACTTTAAACCTTAAATCTCCATTATTCATAGATGTGAATACCTTTTTAAATATCCTGACATTATGCTTGATCATTTTATAAAGCTGTTTTGAAACATCATATAAGCCCACAAGTCAGGATTAAATTATGAAATTTGCTCTGATGTAGTATTGTAGTACTTGCAAAATCTCACAACATTTACCAGTTTGATATTATTCATCATGTATTCATTTACTTGTGCAACATAATTTGCAGTTTAAAGACTGGGAGCGTAGGATTGAATATCCATACTCTGTGTGTGTGTGTGTGTGTGTGTGTGTGTGTGTGTGTGTGTGTGTGTGTGTGTGTGTGTGTGTGTGTGTGTGTGTGTGTGTGTCACACTTGCAATCCCTTTGTGTGATCAGTCTCTCTTAGAAATTCTGCCCGTCTGTCATATTCTCACAGTATGTGTGTACAAAGTATGATTATTGGACAATCATAGTACTTTGGATCAGAGATTATGGCCTAGGAAAATATCCACTGTATTCTGATTCGACTTTCCTGTGTTCTATTAAGTTCAATATATCTGTTTAAGATGGTAATGCACACTATATGTCTATTGTTTTAAATAGAGAATTAATAAGTCTTACACATATATTAACTTGCAGTGACTGACATGAAATTACACTTCTATGGATTACGGTTACCTTTAACAATGTTCATGCCAAATTAATAGCTTTTTGGTATTTCTGTATTACATAAACTCTTTATAATGTGAAATTCTGTCTCAGATAAATACATGCTATCATGTAATGTTATTTCATTCATGTAGAAAGCTGCTACCTAAGGAACTGTTAGCTGAGCTTTCAGTTATATTTGAAGCAACAAGTGTCACTTTGCTGTTTTCTCTTTGTTATTTTTCCTTATATTTTATTATTATTATTATTCCTGTCAGAAATTCATAAGCTGTCTTGCAAGAGATAATATTTTCCTTTTCAAGTAAGGTTTCCTTTCTGAAGCCTTAATCTGTTTGTGTGTGCAGCATATAACAGGTATGCAACTATTTACACAGTTACGTGACCAAGGTGTGGAGTTAATAAGAGACTGACAAACTGATCAAAAAATCAGAGATTGTGACTGTTTGACAAAAAGCAGCTGACTGAAGGATGTGCTTAATGTGTGTTCTTGTGTTTTTGTTTTTTTTGTTCTTTTTAATGTTTTGATATAAAGCTATGCTTTATGTCATAAATTGTTAAGTTTCACAATGGATTGATTTGGAATTGTGTTTTGTAATTTTTTTATGAGAAAGGAGCCTATAGCCTATCGTCAATTGTTTTTCAAAAGCTTGGACTAAAGTTGTTCAAGGTACTTGTCAATTATCACTTGTCACTTTTTCTTTTTAGATATTTACTGTTTATCATTAACTTGTCATTGGAAACACTAAACAAACATGAGTACACAGAGTAGATTATATGGAAACAGTCAATTAATCTTTTGTGTAACTTTTAATACTTGCTGTTCTCTGAATAAATCGTCATTTAAAGCATAATAATAGTTGCTATATTATTTGCAGTGCAGGGTCACATTGGTATAGGAAGTAATTTGTACCAAATTGAAATGCGATGACTACAATGAAAAAATGTGAAATGTAATACACACTTGTTATTGCTTTTCCATAGTAACATGCTGAATTCATGCAAAACTGAAAAGCAAAACATCTAATAAATTGATTTCATGGCGCTTGACATCTTTCCTGAAAAACAAAACAGGATAATTGGCATTTTCAATTAAAATGGGTTGAATCAGTGTCTGAATTAAATACAATCCACTGTGAAATTAAATAAAAAAAAGCACAGCTATATTGCTTTTGACTGTGTGGTAAGACAAACATGCAAATCATTAAAATGCAATCACATGGTAAAAAAGTTAAATGCAATGCCCAGTAACGGTGTTTCAACCAGGTTATAACTGCCAAAATGAAAAGCAAAAAGATCCATTTCATTGATTTAATGTGGCTCGACCACTTCACAGAAAAAATTTATATGTACGTTTTACAAAGAAAAGAAAAAAATGCTGAAAAGAATAAAAGTTGTGTCAGAATTTAATACAATACAAAACCCATAAATGTTTCTGTGTGGCACATTTTTACCGTCAGCAGGGAAGATTTCAAAATTTAAAGTCCAACAACATCTCCAGACTTTATCAGCCCAACTGCGAATAGAAATACTTTAAAATACTGGAACCAATAGGCAGTATAATTTACTGTCTTTACCTCAAATTAACATCATCAACCAAAATATCCAAATTCTGATTTGTTTGGCTCATTAATTACAACATTTGATTTGTTTGGCTACCTATTTGTAGCTAAGGATTCACTTAGCTCTTTATTTACAGCTTATATTTAGTTTAACTTAGACAGCTAATGATTCGTTCTGCTCCTTACTCGCAGATTCTGATTCATTTGGTGATAAAGGAAGTGTTCACTTTCACATAAAGTTTACTTTCTCTGTCCCTAGCTTATTTAATAATTAAAAACAACTGATTTCAAAATATAAAAAAATCTGTTAGTGTGTTTGGTGCTGCTAATATAATCTGGTTACATTATAAAAGAGGGGGTGTTTGGTTTTCTGCTCTGTGAGTTTGAGTGATGAAGTTTTTAATGGAAGGGCCAAATAATGTTTTGTCTCGACTAGTTTTCTTTAAACAAATGTTTCAGGCTGTAAAGGCAATGCAAATCGATGGATTTGACACCATGACATAACAAGCATCTGAGAAGGAGACTTAAATGAGCGAAGATGTTTTTATTATTTTGCTCAGTCGTGGGGTGGATTCTAACAACCTATTTTTGAGGAGGTGCTTGGTGGTGGCACAGTTCAGAGCATTTAGGGATTTTTAGTGCTTTCTTTGGGAGTTAAGCTGACTGGGAGCTGGGGTAGGTGACAGGGGGCTAGCTTTCATGAGTGTACTATTATTTTTATTTGATACCTTTATAATTTACTGACTCTTAATGTAGCCTATGGCTTACAAGAATAAGTCCAACACATATGGTATCTTAATAGATTTATGGAATGCAAAGGGTATCAGGCGAGCATCAGAGTTTTAAAACCACGGGAGCATGACAGTGGGCAGCAACTGGAAGCCTGTAAAGGGAGCGCAGCAGTGGAGTGAGGTGGGTGAACTAGGGAAGACTGAAGATGAGTCCAGCTGCTGCATTCTATGATAAGCAATGATAAGAACAGCTGTGAGAGGTAATTACTTTGCCAAGAGAATGAGTGTAAAGAGAAAAGAGAAGGTGACCCAGCACAGAGCCTTGAGGGACACTTTCCATGTTACCTGGTAGTGGCGTTCTTCCAGAGAGGACTCAAACCACTTACATGCAGTGCCATCGATTCCAAGATTCTGCTGAGAATCTAGAGAAGATGGTCTGGTAGGAGTGCAGGTCAGAGTCGAGCTGGAGTCTCCTCCACCTTCTCTCAGCTTCTCCCAGCTCTCTGCATTTGCTACACGGGGCCAGGGGGCAGGTGGAGAGGAGCTTATTAACCTGCAAGACAGAGGACACAAATGTTTAATTACAGATGAGAGTGAAGAAAGGAAAGTATCTGTAGCAGTGTAAAGTTTTCAATTCCAGAGCTCACCTACCACCCTGGTCTGAAAAGGTGATGACCATGGGGGATAGATAAGATTGCTGGTATTGCGCTTCCTGTGGTGAGCGTGGGATCAGCTCTGTGAAGTGAAATAACGGATATTGTAAAATACATAAATAAATAAGAGATACTTAACGAAGATTGATGGTAGCCATCTACGTTGATGGACTTCTACAACGCCTGTAGTGGACATGTCTTGAATATATCTACCTGAAGCCACTCCCTGCGATTCAGACCCTGGACTAACCTGAAACCACAGCTGAAACTAGTAATTACAATTAACTCTAGGTTCAGCAAGCTAGCCAGCCTAGTAACTGACAGAGTCTAAGTCAAAGTAAATTAAAACCCAAAGCCTACCTTACTAACAGAAGAACAAACCCTAACCAGAACCCACTAGCACACTGATTTAAGATTGTTATCACTATCCAAAGACATCACCCACATATGGCCCCAGTCACCGGATTTCAGCCCGATCCCTCGCTCTGCATCTCCCAAGTACTGATTACAAACACTTGCTACTCACCCAGTCTGCTTATGAACCTCTCACACACACACACCTATCGCAAAGTTTTGCCAAACTTAGTTTTCATCTTTGAGCATTTCTCTCCTGCCTTTCTTGTTGCTATCTCTGCTTTTGACCCCCTTCGACTTTTTCTCTTTGAATCTCCCCTTTCCTCTGGTTGCCTGATTGCTTGCCTCTCTGGTTTTCAACTCTACTTTTGTTAGGTCTGATTACTCTCCAGGATTACCCCTTCGTATTTGTTTGCTGGTCTATCTGATTTCCTGGTTTTTGACCTTTGACTCTCTCTCCATCTATGCTTGCTTGTCTTTTGCTGTTGTGCTCATCTATTTAACAAAACTCATCTGACTTTTAGCTCCGCGCGCGTTAACACTAGCTGCACCCCTAATCCTAATTGCAGTTTTATACCTAGCTCTAGCACTAACCCAGGCTCCACTCCTAACATTATCGTCGGCATTAACCGTAACTCCAGTCGTAACCCTAGCCCAGCCCCAACCCAAATTCCAGTCCTTATTCTAGCTACAGCCCTAAACCTTGATCCAGTTCTAACACTAGCTCCATCCCTAACCCTACCTCCAGTCCTAAAAGTAGCTACAGCATTTACCCTACCTCTGTTCCTAACCCTAGCTCCAACCCTAACCCTACCTTCAGCCCTAACCATATCTTTTCCATTAGCGCTAACTGCAGCATATGCATATGCACCTTACTTACATCCATACAGTACTGTACTCTCCCTTCCTTTACTTAGTGTTTTTCTTTACTTAGTGTATATATATATATATATATATATATATATATATATATATATATATATATATATATATATATATATATATATATATTATACTTCTTATTTTTCTCTCTCCTTTTATATTGATATTTATTTTTTAAGACTGTCGGGAATGGGAGGAACTGCAAAGTAAGAATTTCATTGTACAATGTAACTGCTTGTTATGCTGTGCATATGACAATAAAACTCTTGAATCTTGAGTCAATACCCCCAGCTCCACCCCTAACCCTAGCTCCAGCATTAGTTCTCCAGCTATGGATAGTGCTGCAGCTAGGGTTAATGCTGGACCAAGTGTTAATGCTGCCCTAACCATATCTTCAGGATTAATGTTAGCTGCAGCTCTAACCCTACCTCCATCCCTAACACTAGGTCCAGTCCTTGCCTTAGCTTCAACCCTTACCCTAAATCCAGCCCTAGCCTTAGATCTACCCTAACCAAAGTTCCACTCCTCACCCTAGCTCCAGCGCAAACTACACACTGCCACATCTTTCATGTCATGCAAAGTTAGCATGTGTGAATCGGGCGTTAGGAGATGTATCGATCTGACCATCACAGAAACGCCAACAGTCAGTCTAGTACATATATTCAGTTGTTGGCTCTGGGACCAAATGTCATTGGGATGTGGTTCATTTTGCACTGGACCCTGCCTGTTGGAGGAAAATAGGGTTATTGTGGGGTCTGCACTATATCACAACCCAGGGGCTGTTCTTTGTCCTTTTGGGTAGTTGGGGCAGGTACTGAGATGAAATGACCTTTCTGTGCACACCCCATCAGACCCTCAGTACAGAGCATGGCATAGAGGGTATAAGTTCAGACATTTTGAGCAACCCCTGCTAGCATTTTTTTTAGCATGCATGTTCATGTTTTGGTAATTTTTTTAAAAATAACCATGTACCATGATACCCAAAAAATAAACTTAGAAATTATTTTGTAGTGGGAAGTATAAGCTAGTTCAAATGAATAAAAAGCAAAGTGTCTCCACAAGGGAGGCGGGAAAGTCGATATTGAGCAGATTGTTTGTCTGAGTCAATGTTTTATTCACACTACGCAGAAAGTTAGCTTGTAAAAAGAGAAAGTAAGTAACCCACATCAAAACCAACCATGTATAGAAGGGCTAAGCCGAGGTCTAGTAAAAATATCCAGAAGGTTACATCAGTGGTTATATCCTCCTAAAATAGCCATGCTGCATTTTGGGATGCAGTATATGGTTAAAATAACTCTGGACGTATACCGGAATATTTTACAGGTATCTTTGGCGTATCACATCAATATTAGTCACATCAATATCTAAACAGTATGTAGTAGGCTATTTTAAACACAGTGAAAGGTTTTGTAGTAGGAGTAACTGTAAGATGATGTTGAAACAATAAAGGTTCACACTCTACACCAGCATCTTAGAAAACTTGATCAAATAATGATAGTAAGACCATCGAAAACGTCTGATGCCAAATGTATCAAACTTGCTCAAGGAAGGGACGTGTAATCTAACTTATTTCCAAACTACAGTTTAGTGAGCTTTTATCAGAACAAAGCTCCCACCAAAAACAGAAGAATATTAAGAAAAGCCCACACTCTTTGACTGACCTTGTCCAAGTAAGAACATTGTATAACTGCCACTGAAACAATAAACAAATCTTTAATTCATTGGTCTCTACTATAATTATGCAATCAGATACATTGTGATATATATTTGCAACTTCTTTAAATCACTTGCAGAGATCTGTTTTAACTTTGACATAAAAGAGTCTATTACTAATGATCAGTGCAGGAATTTCCCTGATAGCAAGAACATAGTGTACCACTGTTGGATGGCTAACGGCAAAGCTGGTAGACCCACTGTTGTGTTGCTCAGCATTGTTTGGGTGGTCTGCTGGTGGTTAAGCAGAGTATTAGACAAAAAGTTACTTTTCATCTCTGGTTTCCACTCACTGTTGAATGTATTTATTCTTCATTTTACATGAGTAAATTCTTCAATTTCTTTCACAGTAGTTTGTAGTATTTGTTTTAGTTTATTTTATAAATGTTATAAAAATCTCTACATTTAAAATCTGTTTGAGGAGATTAAAAAATGGTTACACCTTGTTTGCAGGACAGTAATTTTGGTGGCCACAGGGTGGACCTGCAGTCGCAAACAGTTAGTTGGGGCTGACAGAATCAAGCCTTGCTATCTGTGTCAGTGTTTTGTAATAATACAAATGGTTTAGGGAGTTAGTATGTTTTACATGCATTGCACATACCTTTTGCCCTGAGTAAAATTTTATCTGAGTCTTTAGATTTTAGGCTCTTGAATCTTTCTCTAACGGTTTTGTGTTAGAACTTCCTGTGAGAGTTTAAACGTGTATTAGACTCATGTATGTATTGTATGTGATTTAGATGTCACAAATTGTGTTTTAATGCAGACATAATCTTAACTTAGTTTGAAATGTTTGAATAAGAAATATTTTAAATAAATAAACAATTCATAGGAAAAGAGTCAGTTCGCCACCGACTGGGGGCAGTCTTGCACTTTCGCTGGTGCAACCGAAGAAGAAGAAGACGACTGCGGATATTAAGGCACTCTAGTGAATAGAACAGATAAACAAACATGTCTTGTATTTCATTTTTTTAGGTGTTGTGTGTTTACCGCGCCTCTGTTTTCTCGTTTTCTTTCGGGTACCTTCCTTTGCCGTTTTGGGTCTAAAACATTTCTTCAAAAGAGCTCGAACTGACAGTTTTCCACCCGACTCCAACTAGCGACCTAGCTAACTTGTTTGTTTCATTCCGAAGACAGTGGATAAAATATGGCGTGAAGGATGAGTGCTCTTAGCCAACTTATTCGGTTGTAGCCAAGGGTAAGTGTATTGTGGAAAATGGAGATAACAATACATTTCAAAGGATTTCCTTCTTCGTATCTCTGAGAAACAGAAAGACGAACACACGTTCGTAGTGGTGGTAGGCACTTTCCTTCCAATTCCTCTGCCTCTTCTGACATGGCGTAAGCAGTTAGTTAAGTTTGGGGAAGAAACTGATTGTTGTGTGGTCAGATGGATGTTTTACATGGCTTGGTTATATATCATACGCCCCCTTTCAGCACGCAGTATTGCAGGTATTATTTTACACTGTGCGTTGCACTCTTGGTAAAACTACCACACGGAAGAGGTAGCAGTTAAGACGCCTGATCATATGCGGCTCGTATGATCACATGTATTACGAAATGGTGACTACGTCGATTGTAGAGTTGGCTCAGTAAAATAGTCGAGATGTTAAGTTCGAGCTGCCCCTTACATTATTAACAGGTGATCAGGCTGATTAAATACAAATACAAAACCGAGACATGTTCTTGAGCCTGCATCTTCAGTACACCTCGCTCACCCTCAGATTTCACCTTGTTATAATAATCCCTTCTTCCCCACAGGTGTGTGTGAGCTGCCCAAAATCTTGAAGGGAATCGAGGCCAGTGTGCTTGATTGATAGTGGTCAGTCGGACTTGAGGTGGAACTGAGAGCTTTGCGATGGCCTGGGCTTTGAAGTTACCGCTCGCTGATGAGGTGATAGAGTCCGGGCTTGTGCAGGACTTCGACGCGAGTCTGTCCGGCATTGGGCAAGAGCTCGGAGCTGGAGCTTACAGTATGAGGTACGGTACGGATTACACCCTTATGGGGTTTTATTGTGTGACTCCTTTTTAAGATATGGTAGCCACGATTTAGTTCACTGACTCTTTGGATGAAACCCGTTTTCTGAAATGTGATGGTGTAATTACATGGTCATTAGAGAGGGAAATGTAACTTAGTTATGAAGGGATTACATATACGCAGATAACACTGAGATATATTTGTGTTTTCTTGACTATGTTCAAATGGAAATACTTTTACTGGAGTATATGTGTGAGGTAAGAGAGATGTTTTTTTTGTGCCCTGTTTTGCCCTGTTCCCATTTTATTTATTTTTTCTAATAAAAGTTGGGGAACACTGCAAAAGGTAAATAAAGAAATAATGTTATGATGTACAAATCACTACTACCTTATATTTAATATATTTGTGTTCACCACCTTTTATTTGAAGAGTTTGGGAGAATTACTGTAGTTTTTAAAGTGAAATGTTTTTCATTGACAACAGTTGGGAGACTCCTTTGCCATTATTTTTTGCTTCATGATAATCAAAATGTTTTTAATGGGTGACCGGTCTGTACTAGGGCTGAGCATTTTTTCTGATCAATATTCTGATTAGTAATTGTCATGAATTTTATTTCTCGTTTTTAATCATTACACAACTTTACCAGTCTTTTGTTTTCCATGTGCCAAGTTTTTGAGATGTGTTGTTGGGTTTAAATTACTTTTATTTACATTTTGCACATTGTGTCAACTTTTTGTAAACATTGTTATAGACCAAAGCTGTATCAAAAAGTGAATAGAGCACAATAAACCTAAATTCCTATGCTGATAGGTGTTGGAAGTACCAATATATACTAACCTACGTTTATACTTTAATCAGTTTTTGCAATGGTGTTTTACTTTCTTAAATTATTCTATCACTGATTCAACAGTTGTTGTTATGTTGTTTATGTGGTGTGTCTAACCACCTACTTAATTTAATATACATGAGTAAAACATTGATGGATGATCATTTTTGTCAAATGATACTTTTAAAATGAATTTGCATATTTGTAAGGTGAAGGAAAAAGTAATCTGCATTTTGCCGTGTGATAATTATTTAGTTCTGTTAAATTTTATTATTTTCTGTTTGTTACAGCAGGTAATATATACAGTAACAGATCCTACTTCAGTTTCATCATCTTATTGTAGACAAAATGTACCAAAAAAGACAACTAAATGATCTTAAGTTTGTATGCCTGTAAATAATATATGTTCAAAGTAGTTATACTGCAGTTCAGTTAGGCTTGTAGCTTTTTTTTCATTTTTTTTTTTTTTTTTTTTTTTTACAGCTGTTTAGGTGATTTTCAGTAGCTAGGTGTAGTTGTATTTGAGTTAGTTGTAATGGTTATGCAAAACTGAGGGTTTTGATAACATTATTGATGCTATAGTCAATAGAATGTAGAAGTATCAACTGAAGATATAGTTCTGACCAACTGGATTAGAAAATCCATGGTATTGTATGTGAAATGTGGCATTTACAAATCTCTTTGAAGGATGTTTGTCAGTGTAACAGTTTAAGTGTAACGTTTTTTTTTTTTTGTTTGTTTGTTTATTTATTGTCAGATTCTGTGTTTGAAACTGAATACGTAGATGGCTTTATCTAAAATGTTTTTTTTCTTCTTTGGGTTCTTTTCCTCTCTCTGCAGTGATGTACTGGCTCTCCCCATCTTTAAACAGGAAGAATCAAATCTTCCTCCAGACAGTGAAAATAAAATCCTTCCTTTCCAGTATGTTTTGTGTGCTGCCACATCACCTGCTGTCAAGTTACATGATGAGACGCTCACCTACCTCAACCAAGGTTTGCTAATTGTAATAGATAAGCATAAGACTAAAAGAGAGTATTTTTTTTGCAGTATATGCGTCCTAGCATTCAAAAAAGAAAAAGGAGCCCTGATCTGTAGTCTGTTTCATATATTCTCTGCATAAATTTGTGTTAGAAAAGCATCTATAAATGAGTTATAGATTTCTTTTGTCCAGTTTTGTCAGATATACTTTCTGAATGACTGATTGACTGTAAAACTGTCAAAACTGACAAAATGTTATTTTTTAAAAATGTGTTTGTAGGACAGTCTTATGAAATTCGAATGCTGGACAATCGAAAAATGGGTGAGCTTCCAGAGATCACTGGCAAAATGGTGAAGGTGAGAAGTTGTTCTGAGATCCCTCATAACTGCCCATAACTGGGCCGATGCTCTGTTGCTTACTTGTTGTTCTTTTGTTCTTGATATCTGCAGAGTATCATCCGTGTAGTGTTCCATGACCGGCGGCTACAGTACACAGAGCACCAGCAGCTGGAAGGCTGGCGCTGGAATAGACCAGGTGACAGAATCCTAGATCTAGGTGAGTGGAAGTCTGTGTGTTTAAATATAAAGTGCTCTGTAGCTTTTTTCATATCAGGATATAAAACGAGTTTACAAAACAAGTTTTGGTTGTGCCCTGGCCATTGACTTGAATGGAAATAGTTTTTCCTATCATTTGCTGTTAAATCAGAGCAACGAATGGTAACAAAAGGTTAAATTCATGCTTAGAAAACTGACATCTTGCATTTTGGATTAGCCTGAATTGGACCAAGAAGTTAAATAGGTTGGTGGGTGTAAATGATAAGAAATGCCTATTGTAAAATATATGTGTTCTTCTAAATGGTGACCTTTTGATATATTTTAATATGCTTCACAAAATACCCAGATTTTCCGTTTTTTTCTGGTTGAGTTTGGTCTACAAATGAACAAATACAAGAGTCAAAAGAGTAAATAAATAATTTAGAATGAGATTGCCATGGACAGGTGTTCATGGTACTGTATGTATAATGACGATTAAACAAAATGATTGATTGTATGTCAGTTTGCTGTAATGTAGCTTCTTCTGCTTAAACGTACATAAAATCACAGGCAAAAAATAATTTTGTATATCATTTTGAATTCTTTTTAGATATTCCTATGTCTGTTGGCATTGTGGATCCCAGGGCAAACCCCACCCAGCTCAACACAGTGGAGTTCCTTTGGGACCCCTCAAAGCGGACTTCGGTTTTCATTCAGGTATCTTATTTCTTTGTGGCATCTGTTTGAATGGTTTGTGCAAGTTGAAGTTTCTGTTTCTGTGAGGCTGTGTATGAATTCTAGATTTGCAGTCCCAAGCATCTTGTTTATTTGGTTTAAGGTTCATTGCATCAGCACCGAGTTCACAATGCGTAAGCATGGAGGAGAGAAGGGAGTGCCGTTTCGCATCCAGATCGACACGTTTAAGGAGAATGAAGCAGGAGAGTACACTGAACACCTACACTCTGCCAGCTGCCAAATTAAAGTCTTCAAGGTAGGAGCAGAATGTCTCAGTTCTATAGTGTAGCACACTTCCACACCTCATATTGATTTTAGTGCTAGGTTGAAGTGGTAATTGTATTGATTTTAATCTACTGTAGGTGCAGAAAGACAAATGGTATTCACGGATGTGGTGCTTAGGAGTATCAAGTTTTCACTCACCAAAACTATATAGTGACTTGTCACTAAGGCCTAGGACAAAATAGCATAATAATTAGGAGATTAATTCTTTAGGCAAATATCTTTTTAAACATTTTAATCTAGAAACCAGCATTTATTCCATTCCACTCCTTTGTCATTACTAAGAAATAAACTAGTTTGCAATTAAGCGTTTTCTTCGTTTGTTTTTCCATAACTAACCTTTTTATTTGTAGCCCAAAGGTGCTGACAGGAAGCAAAAGACAGACAGAGAAAAGATGGAGAAGAGAGCGCCTCAAGAAAAGGAAAAATATCAGCCATCATATGAAACCACCATTCTTACTGAGGTTTGTGTAAGAATTATTTGCTAATAAATGAATGAGGTTAGTTTTATGGTCTTATGGGAGACCACAAATAAAACTTGTTTTGCTATTTATTTTAATGTATGTGCACATACTCTGACATCCTCAGTGCGCAACATGCTTGACTTTTGCATGAATTGTTGAATGCTGTACTCATCCCACAGTGCTCGCCTTGGCCTGAGGTTACCTATGTGAGCAACTCTCCATCACAAACCTTTGGCAGCACCCACAACAGCTTCCCTGTTATTGAGGGGTAGGAAACACCCTTCAGTTCACTGTGTTATCCCAGTTTTTGACAGACCTACCATAAGTAGGTTTTCCATTCTGTGATTTTAAATGCAGTGTAAACACTACATAAACACATACACTACTTCTGCATTTGTAACTCAATAGATATTGCGCATATCTAATTATTTCTCCTTCCAAATAGCATTGCCGTCCTTTATTGCAGTCATTTTGGGTACAACTATTCTGGATGATGACTGCACCACTTTCTTAAACCCTCAATATTTGATGGAGTACATTATCTAAGAGCTTCTTGTAATGTCATGTTTTCTTAATATACATATTTTCATGACAACTATTGTGATCTCTATTCTGGTCCACTTATGTTTAGGAATGGTTCACCAAATCACCAGCCAGAGCCTGTGGCACAGGTAGCAGATGTGAGTGATTTTTTCCTTCCTGACTTTTTCTTCTCTTTTTTTTTTTCCTCTAAAAACAATTGGTAAATGGGATTTGCGACTTAATGTATTATTAGAATACAAAAACATCCCCTGTCAAATTACTATCTCGTTGATTTTCTTACACATCATCTGTAGAAAACCAGTCAACAAAATGATATTTTCTGCAAATGTTCACAGTGTTTTCCATACACCATATTTTATATTTCTTTTTTTTTTCTCTGTATATGGTAAGTTAAGCTGAATGTGCATTAAAATGTGCCCAAGTGTGTTATCACTTACATCACTAAAACATAAAAGCAGTGCCTTTTTAAAAGAGTCAACCTATACAATTTTTTACCGCTAATACTGATACCAATTTTAATCAGGAAATCCTGAATTATTTGTGTCTGTTTGGGGCTGATACCCGTTTATTATAAATCTGAAATATGTAGTTGAAAATTGCATGAATAACTAAAATGAAGTGCTTTAAGATTTAGACAGTATAGGCTGAAATATAGGAAAAATAGTCACTTGAATATAATGAATTAATTTTTAATTAGATAACTTGAATACCTCTCAATGACATTTAATAGTCAGTATGGTTTTTCTTGCTTATAAAATACATTAAATATACATTAAAATGTGCTTTTTATATAGCACGGATATGTAGTATGAGTCACTGGCAGTGTTGTAATTAAACATCAGGAGAAAAGCTGCCTTTTTGTGGAATATGGTGGCAAACAAGAAGACCTAGGTACAGTCTAAAAAAAGTGTGCAAGCCTACAACTTTAATGTATTATGCAGTGTATTACAGTTTTCTTTGCTTCATGATTTAAGGAAAATGGCTTATTTAGTCTAAGCAGGGTGGTAAATAAGTTGCGCCTCTTCATAAGAGTCATGTTTGTCTTGCAAGAACAGGGGTCAGCAACCCAAATGTTAAGGGCCACTTTGTCCCGTTTCAGCAACAATCAAACCACTTTGAGAGCCCCAACATTTCATGTTCATTTTATTGGTGTAACGTTTTAACATCTTATCTGCAACTCAGTCTTGGTATGTGCTAATGTCCTAATAGAAGCTTTAAGCAGCGAGAGTCTATGCCTGACAGCTAGTCATGTGAGATGTAACTTGGCGCCCTGTTTGTGTGTTTCGTGCATATCTGAGGCGAGGCTGGACAGAGATGGCCCTTACTAAAGCTTTCAGCTTATGGTGAAGTTGAGTGTCCTTATGTCATGGTGCTACTTACTAGAATATAAACCAAAAAGCAGACTTGCTCCGCTTTAAGCTTTAGTTCATCTATAGATCAGTTTTAGCTCACCATTTTTGGCATCTCAGACAGGTCCTGCAGGGCACTTGTGGAAAAGTTAAATAGTTTTGTATAAAATCTTAGTGTTCAAGTTTTTGGTATTGGGCTTCTTGTTGTATATTAAAGATATCATAAAACCAGCTGGAGTGAATCTGTCCACTTGTCTTTCAAACTTGAACTTTTCTCTTCTTTGCAATTTTGTGTATTCAACTATGTGATCAGCAGTCATTAGGATTAAAGGTCATGAGATGAGACTACAGGAGTGTGTTTTGTTAATTGCAAACGAAAGGTGTTTTATTGGCCAAGATGCTAGTTCAAATGCTGTTAATGACATGTTATATTAATATATACATTCTGATGAGCCAGAATGTTTGATATAGATTGATCTATGTTTTAAATTAGATTTAGCCATTTTACACTCAAAAGCACAATTGATGGTGTTTATTTATTTATTTATTTACCAGTCATCAAAAGTATGTACTTATTTATATTTGTAATGTTTTTTTATCAGAATGTGTTTTGTTGAAGTATATTAAGTGTTTCTGTTGTTTTAGCCTTAACATTATAATAATAATAATAATGCAGCTTCAAATCACCACATGCTTGGGCTCCACTCACTTAGGCTCAGTCACTTTATAATTGGCAATCTCATTTAGCCTGTCATACCTAGCTGATTGTATTATGCTTATGCATGTCCATATTCAGCCATCATGTCCTAAAACATATCATACCCCATAGTAAATGTAACAGATTTAGACCTGTTTACTAGTTGTGTCTTGGCATTAAGGTTCAACAATGTTTGTAGGGGTTTTGTTGTATTGAAAATATTTTGTTCTTAAAACAAGCCAGCAGCTATTATCCAATGATTTGTTGCAAATAAATGCGCAAACTAAACTAGATGTTTCATCATTTTTATTATTACCATTAAGTAGGCTTAACCAGATTACAGTGGAATATTTTAAAGTGTTGCTGTGTTGGTTTTCCTCTCAGCCTATCAATGCTATATACTACCGACCTAAGCAACTGTTTCCCATTCAGAATATAATTTAGAATATATTTAACATGAAATAGTCAGTTAGTCAGATTTTGACACGCGCATCCAGACAAGCCCTATCACATCATGCTGTGAAAGCTTCTGTTTTAGAGCTGCCATTCCATCTATTTAGACACAGCAAGCTACTTGTGGATTTATTGCAGTTTAAAAGTTAGTCTTAAAGAGAACCTAAAGATTTGCTTAGAGCATCATAATAAAAGAAGTATGCTAATATGGCCTTCCTTAAAACAAACTTTAATCATGGTCAATCAGACCAGAGAAATCTAATTGGTAAGATGGAATCTTCCTTCTTGTTAAGTCTTGACACGCAGCTAGGCTGAGTGTTTGAACTGTTTGTCTGTCTGACAGTGGAGGGACTCTTTAGTGGGGCGAAAACAAGTCCTAATAGCTTTATGGTCTTCATGCTAAAACCTACCTGTGTCCTTTTTCTCTACCCTGAACAAACAGAATCTGTTGCCCACGGCAACGCCACAGGAAGCGCAGCAGTGGCTCCATAGAAACCGTTTTTCACCATTCTGCCGCCTCTTCACAAACTTCTCGGGTAATGGGACGTTCCGCGTGCATTACATGCCATACAGCTCTCATACCTGTCCTTGTGTCACTCAGCAACCACCATACAACACCTTAACTGGATTCTGAAAAGTTGAGATTAGCCAAAAGCTACATGCTTGTAGATCTAACTGCTTCTGTTTACCTTTTTCATCCATTGTATTGCAGACTATTGAGTTTGTGTAAGTCCAAATATGTAATGTTGTTGTGTTACAGTTCTAGGGGGTAAATGCTTTTAGTTTTATTGCCTGTGCATTTCTTGTGGTTTTGGTCATCAGGAGGAGACCTGCTGAAGCTGACCAGGGAGGACGTCATTCAGATTTGCGGCCCGGCTGATGGCATACGACTGTTTAATGCGCTAAAAGGAAGGTAGGGACCAGTCTTCACAGTGCATAAACGCAATGTAATATATTTACACATATCACCACAGCCATTTTGTGTGCATAGGTGTTAACCCATATGATTTTACCCATTTTAAATACAGTTTGTTGTTTGTGTATTTAACTGTGCAAGAGTGTGTATTCAGCTCTTTGTCCAACCGAGAGTAAATACATTTCTGAATCTGTATGAAATAATTAGTATGGTTTACCAGAAGAATCAAAGATCAAAACGGGATTACTATTGCTATTTTTTTTTTTCTTTTTTAACAAATGAAACAAAAATGTAAAGCACAAAAGCCCAAGCATTATTTTAAACACAGCTCTGGAAAAATTTAAGAGGACACCTCAAAATGATCAATTTCTGTAGTTTCACAGTTTATGGGTTTGTGTTTGACCAACATGAGCAGTTCTGTTTCTATACACTACTGGAAACATGTCTCACATATTCCAAATAAAATATTGTATTATAGATCTGTTTATTTAGAAAATGACTAATGGTGCCTGTTTTTTGAACCATGCTCGCTGTGCATTTCACCCCAGCCACCTCTCTCAATTCTTTCTGTAAGTGACATTCAAATGATGTGGGGCTCATCACGGTCAGTAGAGAGTGGTTTTCGCTCTCTGCCAGTCTGTAGCTGTGCTGTCCTGTGTGTCAAGCAACAAACCTTGTGTCCAGAAACTAGAGTAATCTCTTATTTATTTCCAGTGCTGTATATGTTCTTAATTTGGCTATTCCAGCAGTAACGTTATTATTATTGTTACTTAGTAAGGGGCAGGTCCATGCCGCTGGCCACCAGCAGGGGGGCTGTGCAGCGTGGTAGAGGACCTGGTGGATCTGGATAAAACAACTCCAAGACCCAGAATCAACCCTGACCACGTGCACCTGTGTCGAAACTGTTTTCAAAACCTGTTTTAAGACAATAACTAATTTCGAAAAGAATAATGAATTTAGTTCAATAAATAAGCTATAAAACATTTCGCTCTCATTTGGGTCTAGCACCCCCACCAAACCATAACACTTAGTAGGTGGTGATAAAGCGAATGATGCATATAAATGGTGAAAAATAAGGGCTGTTATAAAAGCTATTTTAACAATTAGTTTGTGTGATTGGAAATGTCATATGACCCATGTAACAAATATTTAATTACTTTTTCAGTTCATACATGGTGATTTACACATTGCGTGCACCCATGGTCATATGCTTTAATTAATTCAGCCATACTGATGGGTGCATGTGCTTACATTGACTTGATATTAGTGAGTTCACGATGAATGTGTTTGTGCATGTTCAGGATGGTTCGCCCAAGACTCACTGTCTACGTGTGCCAGGAGTCTCAGCAGACTAGAGAACAGCAACACAAACATGAGAACGGAGATGGCACCAGCAACACCTTCTTTGGTATGTGTGCGAAATGTTGAGGGTTAATTTCCTCCATTTGCTATCAATTCTCAATCATCTCAAAACAGTCGATAAAAGGAGTGGCCCCTAGATCTCTTTCTCTTGTTCATATTTGACTTTTACAGTGTACCATGCCATTTACCTGGAGGAGCTAACGGCCATTGAACTGACAGAGAAAATAGCCCAGCTTTTCAACATCTCTCCACGCCAGATCAGTCAGATTTTCAAACAAGGACCTACAGGCATTCACGTGCTGGTCAGCGATGAGGTGATGTTTCACAGGGTTTCAGCCTTCAGCAAATTTTGCAGTTGGTAGCTTAATGTTACAATGGGGTTGTGGCTGAATCCATGAAAGATTGTTACATTTACTAATGTACATATGAAGTGAAGAAAACGGCATTTAAACGTGGCTGAAGTGTACAGCAGGTGTTATTGTTTTACTGGTGGTGCTGGGCTGCTCCCGTACTAGTCATGGGAAGGCAGCACAATGACAGGTTTCTGTTTTAATAATAATAAAGTTCATAGTATAACATGTAAAGTGACTTTCACAAATCTTCTGTAGATGTTTTCAGATTAATAACTTAAAACAGTAATGACATCTATATAAGACTTACATAATAAAATACATCATATTATTTTTATATTAAAGTGCAAATCCATCTAATGTCCCTGCTCTTATCTTTTTACATAGACATTTATTGATTATCTAGTTATGTACGTTTATTACCCTGTCCCACAACAACCCTGTTACTTTAACACATTTAACCCTATGGAATAATCTATATCTATGTATATCTATATCTAAATATATTTATGTGGTTGGTGTGTAGATAAGACCACTACCCACCAGAGAGCTATCACACCATCTGGAAAATGGGGGTTCGATTCCCGGTCTAGTTACTAGGCTGTGCTACACCAGTAAGAGTCTTTGGGCAAGACTCCTAACACTACATTGGCCTACCTTTAATATGAATACCCTTTTAAGTCGCTCTGGATAAGAACATCAGCTAAAAGCCATTAATGTAAATGTTATTGAAAATATCTGGAATATTGCACAATTCACATACTTGTTCAGCAGGAATTCGAATCTTTATTTTAGGTCATTGGATATATAATATATATTAAAATATATGCTTATTATTAAATCAGATATAACAGTTCTTCTTGTCATATGTAACACATCACGCAAGGAAAGACGTTCTGATGTTTCTCCAGTATGATATTATTTTCATGTTGTTTCCCACAGATGATTCAGAACTTTCAGGATGAGGCATGTTTTGTCCTAGACACAATGAAAGGTATTACATCTTATCTTTTGTCTTTTTTAAGGAATGCTTAAGTGTTTTCAACAAGATCTCTTCCTGTTGCATACAGTTTTTGCATAATAATAAATAATAAAAACAACAACAATAATAAATATAGCCACATCCGGCATTTGGGGGTCCTAGCACGAATAAGTCTAGTAAGGCCGTTTAGACCTGTAAGGCCTTGGACCTTGTTTACAGACAGAGAGGCAAAACCTAAAGGAAATGGGACTTTATCAAAAGGCCTTCATTTGCCATAAACATTGAGCAGTGGGCTGATAACATTATACAGGCTGAGACTTTTGTATATAGACCATTATAGCATAGGGTGCTACTGTGGCACATAGAAGTGACATTAAAGGCATTAGACTATGTCAGAAAGCTTAAGTGTTTAGATGATTGATTAGGGGCCTTAGACAGATATGTGTACCAAGTTTTATTGATATTGACCTTTTGAACTAGGTTTTATAAGCTGTAGTGTTCGAATGTATAGGACAAAATAGCAGAGGAGTTGTCCATTTTCTGAAACAACATGTAATTACAAAGTTGTGCATGACGGAGAGCTAAATCAAATGACACCAGGCCATTGTAATGAGTTTTTTTTTTTAAGGATTTAAAGCATTTGTAAATTTTATAGCCCCCCCCCCCCCCCTTAAAAATCTATCTGCACCAATATTTGTACACCCCATCAGAGCCTTAAGTTCCGACATATAAAATATTGAGTTGATCTGAGTGACGGCTGAGGAGTTACAGCAATATTAGCGGTAAATGACAAGGTCAAAGTGATTGATTGATATATAGAAGCTGTGCTAAGTAAAAAAAAAAAAAAGTCAGCATGTTTTGATAACTATTTACCTAGAGACTCCACAGAGTATTTTAAAACCAGTTTGGAACAGCTATGATCAAAATCCAAAAACTAGTTAGAAACGTGCAGTTTGCGAATACTTAAAGATGGTACAAAAAGTGTACTTTTTTTAATGCACTTGTATTTGTAAAATTGTTTAGAACACTGCATTACATGATGATTAACCAGGATTGTAACCACAAGTAGCAATATGTGTAAATAATGTGTAAGTAACACTTTATTTTTATGAATAACCCCCCCCTAAAAGGCCAAATCGTATATAACTTCAGTGGTTGTTAGAAAGTATGTCTATAGACACACCATTGAAGTTTCATGATGATTGGGTAATGTTAACCCTGTCAAATGCCTACTGAACACTGATTGGCTAATGGCGTCCATAAATTCTGAATTTAGCCTGTATAGCACCTCCTATAAATTCAGCACCTGCTGATTGGCTTAACTATTTTGTACCATATGAATTGTGTTCTTTTACTATGTACTATTAAAATGTTCATAGTAATCTTTTATGTTCTTTAGGTATAAGATTTTACATATTGAAAATATTGATTGGGCTTGATTTTATTGTTCAAAATCTATATTTACAAAGGACATTGCATGACATACTATTTTTGTAGAAATTTGTATAAAACAATTGCTTGAAAACTTCCAGTCTCTGCATTCTTCAATGTAAAGAGTGCTATGGAGGAATTCACCAGGCACTGCTTCCATTTGTATTGTTTTTGTATTTGTTCAGCAGACTGCTTTTGTTAATAACATGCTTATCAGTGAAGCTTCAGCCTAGATTTTACAACAAGCATAATTGCTTGTTTACTTACAGATTTTTTTTAAAAACTCTGTGTTGTTGAAGTAATATTTTAAAAATATCTAGAAAGGATTGAATTTCAATACCGAGCCCTAGTGTTCCTTTACTTTAACTATTTTTGTTTTCACCATCTTGCTCAGTAACTGTCCTGTCTGTTTGTGTATCTACAGCCGAGGCGAGTGATGGATATCATATCATACTGAAGTGAGAATGCAAGATGGGGGAAGAGAGTCGGCCCTCGTTCATCAGATTAACCCTCCCCTGTCAGTATGCTCACCCACAGCTCCTTGCCCTCCACTCTTCCTGGACTGCGCTTACGATTGTTTTGCTTGGAACAAGCATGGAGGCCGCCGTGGGAAAGGGGAGACGCATCTGGCCCGTTCTGAAACCTTCCTGTCTTACTCTACAGAGTATTTGTACTGCCAGTACTGTCCTCCCTCTTCCTCAATAGCTGATTTTCTTGTTTTGCTTAGTCATTTGTCTTTTTATTTTTAAAAGTGTCTTTACTTTGATATTCATGTAATAGCTTATACCGCTGGTGTGCCAAAACCTGTTGCCTCAAAACGACTGAATTGTTGTTGTGGAGTTAACGTTAGAAAATACTGTCTGACCTGGTCCTCATGCATTATACCACAAACATCTTTCCCACAGCCTTCATCAGAACTGCAGTGTAAGTATTGTGTAGGGCTTCTTCACACACTGTGACAAAAGAAAGTGCGCACTAAGGATCTTCATGGACCTAAGGGACGGGTAGTTTCTAAGTTTGTCATGGAAAGACTTACAGAGATTCCGAAAATGTGTCTTTTAAAAATGTTCTAATTCATAGCAAGAAATGCACACTACATTTTATTGTTAAATGTTTTGTCATGCCATTCAGACAGTGGGCACCACAGGCATTATTTGACTTTTCAGTTGCTCTTTTTTTCCCTTCTGTTACACTTATCATTGTCAAAAGCTGTAGCTTGAGTATACTTGGTTATCTTATGTTTTACCGTTTTAGGGAGAGAACATCTCGCGTTTTTTGTTATTTGTTTTTTTAAGACAGTAAAAAAAATCATGTTTTATGTAAGTCTATAATCCAACCAGTTTGTATTGGTCATACACATTGTTATTGTAATTTTTTATGACCACTGCAATGCAATCCGTTTGGGGTGAAAAACATGTTTCTAAGTTTGTGAGAAACATGTGAAGGCTTGTGAAGGTAGACAGGTTAACAGTGCTGGAGGTAAACATGACTAAGATGGCGAAGTCTCTGAGGCTTCTCAGTGATTGTCTTTTCCCCATTTCCCATGCCTTTGCCACAATTAAAAGGACTTAACCATGAAACATGCTCTCTTCTCTCTGTATTCGTCAATCCTGCTTTTAACTGACTGCTCAAGACATTTTATCTTTCCAGTGGATGGCAGTGCTAATTCATACAGAAATTGGCTCTTGTGTGCACATTTAACACAGAACTATTTACAAAAATTAAATATTTGGAATTAGAATTTTAATTTGAATTATTTGATTTTATGATTGTTTAATCATTTTCAGAAGAAGCTCACACAGTAATAATACAGTTAACTGATCATTAATAAACCATCGCTTCCTTTCAAAGATGGTTGATTTATGAATGAACTACAACCTTCAGTTGTTTTAAAGAGAAAAAGGATATTGTGCTTTTTTATTTTTTTGCGGTCATTGGTGGCTGTCCATTTTAATAGGTTAGTCACAATGAAAAACAAAGGCCTGTTCACAAATTGCTGTTTGATTATTAAAATAACAGCCATGCTCCTGAAAATATTGTGATATAAGATAATAAGGAAAAAAAAGATTAAGGATGTGATTCATCTGTAAAGGAATTATAGCCTACTTATATTCCGTCCATGTCAAGAATCCCAATGCCATAGTGATGCCAAAAGTATGTCCTAAACAGTCATTTCAGTCCTCTAAATGACACCCTTGCACAAACTTCATGTCTTGTGTGGCTGAAGTGTGACTTCTTGTGGGACAGGGTCCACAAGAGTAAATAAAGAATTTAGAGAGTTGTTTAAAATGTGTTATAACAAAAAAAAAAATTAAGATGAAGTAAATATAAAATGTAGTTGTAATAAATTGTATTGTGGCTTCAGAGCATGTCTGTGTTTAGTTTTGTTTTGTTACTCAGTAGTAGCCTTTCAGTACCAAGCCTTTGTTGTTTTATCTCTTATTTTGAAGGGCAATGATGTGAGTAAGGTAGTTCAGCTTTAGGAGCCAAGAAAGCTAACATGGTAGGCCTTAGACCAACTTAGTGCCATCTTTCCTGTTCCTTACAGCTCGACAATCCATAGTTTTGCCACGTTGGTGGGCCCGAGACTCCTAAGCAGTGAGGTAACGACTCTTGAACAGAGAGGAGGGCATTGTGGTCTCAGGGTACCCCTATCTAATAAACTAGTTTCATGGCAGGGGCATATAACACTTACATGGTTTTACCAGCAACACGTTTTAGAGTTTAAACAACATGCACCATTTTTTCCTGACATTGTCTACATTTTCCAGCAGAGGTCCAGTCAAACATTTGACCCTGACATCTGTTTCCATGGAGACTTAACTGCCAATACCGGAAACAAGAGCTGTGCTATACCGGAGAGGACTGTCCTGCATTTTTTGAGACCTATATATGATATTTCGTGAACCACAATAGCTTATATGTTTTATTCGAGCTTAATTTACATTACTCGGAAGCATGCTGATTTGCTTTAGCGGACCAGCAAAACGCCAGGTTTTCCTCCGCGGCTAACAAAGGCTGAGCATGGACTACATTTCCCAGCTGTTCCCATTGGAGCCTGTCCGTGACGTCACAATGAAGTATATATGGGTAGTGTGTGGCATTCCTTACTCTATTGTTACATCGTAACAAACCGGGGCAGCGCGGAGGCCCAGACGGGTCTGTGGCCGACAAAAACTACACACATTTGCTGTTTTAAAACGACATTTTTAAATGCATTAACGTTTCGGTTCGGTTCTGAGGACGCCTGTGCTGGCAGCACCCGTTAAAGAAAAAGGACTTGGTCGCTGCCCTCGGTTTGCTCTCTTTATGGATTTATTCAAGACAGATTGGCTGCTAGCTAAAGTCTGCTTCATCACTCTGCTGTTGGTTGCATGTTCTAGGGTAAATGTCATGGATTGCCTATTTAGATAAATGAGCTCGCTGACAGCCTTTCTGTATCCAGTTGTTTAATATTTGAATCCATTGGCCGAAACATTTAATCGGTCGCCTCACGTACTCGGAGCACAAAAGAAGTGTCTGAAATCTGATTCAAACAGCACACAAAACTGTGTTATAACCTATTTATTGTAGCCTCAGATGCCTAAATGTTTTGGGCAAATAAAGTACTAATTCGCACCGTGAGCCGGCGTTTCCTTGTTGCTAACCCATTTTCTACGGACTAAAGTTGTCTTTGTCTCTCATCTGATAACGTTGTGAACCCCAATAAAATCTGGCTAATATTCCAAAAAAGGCAAAGACTAGCGCATACAAACAGCAACGATCGGACGACGGCTTCGCTGGCTAAAGGGTCTCCGTTTCCACCCAAGGTAAGACACTGAATAGGTTTTGTGTTTCACCCTAGCCTGGCTTCCCATGTAGCCTAGCCTACGAAAAGAAGCACGGAAATTATGGGGAAGGGACTGGCTGCTCTGTGCACAGCCAGCAGCATTTTTGCCTTGTCATAGAGCGTATGGATATGCGTTCATGTGTATATGTCCGCCTCCAACGGAGAATAGAGCTAGGCAAAGCGCTCTTAACTGGAAATCACATTTCTTTTCATGTGTGTTGACAGCTGCCCCTCTCAGTCGCTGTATATGTCGGCTTGTCTACTTGCCACCATGTTGGACCATGTTCGGGTTCTCAGCTGTTGGTGTGTATGGGTAGCAATCCACATAAAGCTTCTGATTATGCATTGTAGTTTAATATGGATAAAATTGCTACGTCACCAATGCAGGACTTTGCCAGCCAAAAAGCACAGTGACGTGTTCGTGTCATTTGTATAGTGTAGGCGACTTCAGTGCGCGGAGCAGGCGAACTGCACAGGCTGATCAGAGTTGCCAGTTTTTTCCTAACACCATGATTG
Source organism: Prochilodus magdalenae (assembly GCA_024036415.1). Lineage (NCBI taxonomy): Eukaryota > Metazoa > Chordata > Actinopteri > Characiformes > Prochilodontidae > Prochilodus > Prochilodus magdalenae. The sequence goes on along the minus strand of JAMWET010001656.1, from coordinate 179,575 downwards.
CCCATCACACAGAGCCCCCCAAAATAGGCCATGGGGTCTGTATGCCTGAGAGTATAAGCATATGGCTCCGTCTACCGTTCTCAAATGCACAAAACGTTCACCCTCAATACTACTTCTGTGCCAGTCTTTATATCGATGTCTCATATCTAGAAATTGGGAAAACAAAGTCAATGATATAATCATATGCCTTCTGTGTATGTATATGTATCTGTTGTTTGTGTGATAGATTTGTAATTCACATATATGATGTGGTGACACAGGATTGTTTCATGACCTTCTACACTCACTATACTGAGGATGTTCTTTCCAGTGATCCATACTGTCATTGTACCATTGGCCCTAGATCTGTGTTGCATCTACGAATATTAGCTGTCGCAATAGGTCAGCACTATCATGTGGAGCATTTGTAGAATAGGGCGGTAGTTGTAGAAGAGCTCTGAGCCCTCAGGTGTAAAATCATGACATGACAAACCAAGATTTACGAATGAGTCATTCAGTTGAGGGGCAATCATTTTTTGCCACCCCAAGCAGCTGGTCGTTTCATTTGGTCTGGTTATATTCATAAAGGGTTTGTCATTCTGTTTGTGTAGTTGTGTAGCATTCATTGTGTGTGATAGTCGGTTGTTAGATAAGTAAGGTTATATGTTATTTATTAAAACTGTAGTGGTGCCCTCTCATTAAAGTCTGATACCCACTAATCTTACTTGCACAGTTTAGTTCTACCTGTAATTATGCTGCTCAGGTAGCTACATTGATTACATTGTAATCTGTCAACATAAAGCATCTTAAAAGTGAGTGATAGTGTAGATGACTGTGCAGAATTGTAGAATAAGCTGTTTTATGTGCTCTACAACCAGCATGAAAGGAAAGAAGGCCTACTGCATTATGTGGTAGCTGAAATGTGTGCAGTGCAGTGTAATAAACAAAGTAATGTAATCAAGGCTTTTGTGTTTTTTTTTAATGCCACCTTTTTCTGTTATCACTTTAAGAATGACTGCAATACAAAAAAGGGAAATGGAATGGACAAGGTACAGATAAGGAGATGCCTAGCGTTTTGCTTTGGGCATCTCTTGTTTCTATGGTTGCAGTTCATTTAAAGGCAGTGCACTCTGTCTCTTTGAGACATTGTGCTGAGCCAGTGCACTGAATCAGACAGGGCCACTTTATACGTCTTCCATCCCTACTTCCGTTCTGATTACTTTATGCTGATTTTGTCCTGGTGCATTTGGCAGTGCTGTTTGAAGATTCAGGGTTTTAACTAGCTGTTGGCTTGATGCCAGCTGTTACTGTTAGGCTGCTTTTGAGAGAAAGAATGGACACATGATCATGCACACCAGTTTGTCCAGGTGTTTTTTAAGCCTAATGCTACTCGGATGGTAGCATTGGTGAAGCTGTTTTAATGAGATTTAAGGCAAGCCAATAATTTTATTCATATATTTTCTACCGTATCACCCGGTTATTTGTGCTTTTCTTAGCTTATACTTTCCTTTCAATGAAAAAAACCTTTCTTGTGCTGCAGATTCTTGGCCTCCTCCTGTACCGCTGCTAGACTTTTTTGTCCTTCAGTAAAAGCCAGTGACTGGTGAGGAACCAGAGCTTAATCATGAAGACAATCAGGCGTGGAGCAGCTCAATGCTGCTGTGGGACTCCCGCAGTTCCCTCAGACGAAGGAGGCGGTCAGATCAAATGGTCTTGACCCTTGCTTGTCCAGCTAGCCTGGCCTGCAACTGGCCTGCACAGACTTGCTGTTTAAATGGTTCTGCTGGTTTCAAGGGAGAGAGGTGGGGGCAAAAAGACACAGAAGAAGAGAGGACAGTTGTCCCAAGGCCATTTCTGTAAACTGAGCCTTTTCTGTTGCCATGGCAATGTTTTCAGAATTAATGATTTCTGAGAGGGTTTGTCATGAGAGAGAGAGAGAGAGAGAGAGAGAGAGAGAGAGAGAGCGAGAGAAAGAAAGAGAGATTTAAGAGTGACTTTATAAACTGCTGAGGTGTTTCATTAATGGGTACAACATGTACACTATATAGTTGTAGTTATATATATTAGGCTATATGTTCTTGTAGTGTCTAATTACATCTTGAGGAATCAGCATTGTGACTTTCAGTCGTATTTTGAGAGGGAGTTGGTCAGTTGTGTCCTGTGTCCTGCTAACCTTTAACATGACCATTACCAGTTAGTTGTAATTAGCCTGAAGTTGTCTCTGGAAAGAAATGCAGCTAAGTCCATATCTGGCTCAAACCCAACTGACCGTCCTGCCAGTAGTTATTGCCATAGTGCTGCAGTATCATGTAACAAAAGGATGTATTACAATACATTACATATACAGCTTTCCAAAGTGTGTTACTGAAATCAGTAATCATAGGAAGCAAATCTAATGTTTCTAAATAATTACTCCCAATGCTGAAATTCTGGGTCAGATGTGAAAGTGATACCAGGGTGTTGTTGTGTTTAAGTATGTGTTTAATGTGTGTGATGCCTTTAGCACTCCATGCAGTGTGGTATTTAAGTCCTTTTATGGCTTTTTGATATCCATTTATCTTCTACTAACTTAACTTTTCAGAGTACCAGAAAGTTTGACCAGGGATGCCCAAAAGGTCCAAATTCCACTTTTTAAATATATATTTATTACATCCAGCTGAACTGTTGCTAAATAAAACAAGCAATACTCCTAAAATGAGCACTTTATTAAATCAGTGAAATTTCCATTTAGAATCTCCCATCATCTGCTGTGAGAGTTGTGGGGTCTAATAAACACATTTGAATGCTTTCTATAACCGAGCCACATATACCCGAGTCTGTTTTTCATATTGCAGTTCACTTCAACATATTGAAATATTGCATCATCATTTGATCATCTCACTCTGTGCCTTGACTGCTGGTGCTTGACTTTGACTGTTAAGTGTCTGATCTCTACCACATCTGCCCATCAGTCGGCTGAACTAAGCATGTACCTCATGTCCTCAGAACGTCGTGTTTCCATGGAGACAGTGTCGGCTCTCAGCCTGAAACGCAGATTTGAGGAAGTGGACAGCGGCTCGCCGTGCTCCACGCCCAAGGACTCAGATGATGACATCTCGAGCAGCGACAGTGCAGATAGCTGTGACAGTCTCAATGCCCCCTCCAGCTCCCTAACACGTAAGGAGTCACCAAGAGTCAATTTAATGATTACCATGCGATAAAAGAGTTGACTATAAAAACTTAGTTGACTGATGTTATATGAAGTGGTATTCTCGATGGAACTTCCTAAACTTCTGATATATTTATCATTAGACGTGTTCTATTGAATATTTCATATGAGATTAGATAGTAACATTATTGCCTTCATAGAGTGTAACAGTTTACCTATCCATCCTTGTTCCACAAATGCACAAATGCATGAGACAAAACTGCAGCTTTGGTTGTTTCCTTTGAAACTGTAGTTGGAGAATCTCTACAGAACTTAGCAAAAATGGTCAGAGTTTGGAATTGCTACATAAGGTTGAGTTTCCAGTTTAACATGCTGCATGTTATATATATAAACTAGGCCATATTTGAGTATTATACTAATGTTAGTTGAATTACATGACAATAAACTACACTGTACCAGTGTGACCTTTTCCATGCAAATAAAGTAAATTTTAACTCGCCCTAAATTTCCTCACATACTGTACAGTTTCTCTTTGGGGCGAATGCCTTTCTGTAAAACAATTCTGGCCTTACAACAGTTGCTATGAAAGAACACAGAGCGTAGATGTGGGCAGAGCTTAGATAATAAAAATTCAGCTACATTAAAATCTATACAATGCATCACAGGGTCAGTATCATTGGTGCATAGAAATATTGCTGCCGCTGCGGATTTTTTTAAAAGGTTCTGTAACGAGAGCAATAACCAGGTCAAAAGACGCAAATACCACACACTTTCTCCTGATAGAAATGGACACCACCATTAACCCCTTCTCTTCACTTCTCTTTTTCAGCCACCTCCATTCTTAGGCGACATAAAACTTCTTTGGGCCGTAAGCGGGTTCGCTTTGATGCAGTGACGGTATACTACTTCTCCAGAAGGCAAGGCTTCACTAGTGTGCCAAGCCAGGGTGGCAGCTCACTGGGCATGGCACGGCATCACTGTGCCATACGCCACTACACCCTAGGGGAGTTTGCCCGAGAGCAGGAAAGCAGCCACAGACACATTCTACGCCAGCACCTGCGCCAAGAAAAACTGAATGCTCGCAAACTAAAGGTGAAAATCTGATCTGGTTATTAGACCTTGAAGAGTTTGAGAATTTAAATCTGTTTGGTGGTGATTGGTGGATTGCTTTTTCTCAAATGGTAATACGAGCTTATATGACTCCCTCAGCTTACACGGAATGGGACAGTGGAATGTGCTCAGGCTGACCTGCTGACCCTGGATGATGTGTCTGATGATGACCTGGACGTGGAAGGTGTCGAAGTGGATGATTGCTTTTTCCTTCAGCCTCTTCCCACCAAGCGGCGACGGGCACTGTTGCGAGCATCAGGCATTGCCCGCATTGATGCACGTGAGAAGACAGAGCTACGAGCCATCCGACTTTCACGTGAGGAGTGTGGCTGTGACTGCCGCTTCTACTGTGACCCGCACCAGTGTGGCTGCAGCCAGGCCGGAATCAAGTGCCAGGTTAGAGGGCTGCTGTGAGCCTGTGTGTGTGTGTGTGAGAAAGAGATTTACTGCCTCTGGGAGGAATTCTCACACAAAAGAGAATTTGTAATGTAAGCTGTGGTAGCTTTTTAAAAATTAGACTAGTTAGTCTGATTTTGTTACTGTACCTTTAAGATATATATAAATGACCTTTTTCTGATAGACATGTATTGTTGCCTTTTTTAGTAAGCAGTCTGGGCAAAAACATTCCATATAACTAAACTGCTGTAGGCTGGGTAAGCAGATATGTGCAAATGTTTTGGATGTTATAAATGCTAATTAGTTACCAAATATGGACTGTATAGGCTGAGTAATGAATAACATATATTGAAACTTTAACAATGTTTACATTCTACATTAAATTATTTTTTTATTTTAATGTAAATTATATGGGCATTGTAATAACTTAGTTATAAGCCTTTAAAGGATCAAATAGACTTGCAGTTCTAAAAATGTACCACAAAGAACTTTGCTTAATGTACTTAATCTAAATGTTCTAAAGCATTTAAGAACGTATAACTGCTTTTAGGAACCTCTGATGAATGTGCAACATACATCAGAGCATTTTCCCCTCTATCTCAGGTGGACAGGATGTCTTTCCCGTGTGGCTGCTCCCGTGATGGCTGCCACAACACAGCTGGCCGGATAGAATTTAACCCCTTGCGTGTACGCACCCATTACTTACACACCATCATGAAGCTAGACCTGGAGAAGAGACGGTTGCTGGGCTCCAGGCCTGGTGAGGAACACTCTGGCGGAGAGAGGGTAGAGCTGGCCTCATCCTCCTCCTCCCCACCTCTCTCCCTCTCTCCTCTGGACTCAGAGGTGGAGGTGGAGACCCTAGAGACACAGAGTGAGCATGAGCTTTTAGAGGAGCAGTGCAGCAGCCTTGAGCGAGAGAACGAAACGGCCGTGCTGCACCTCCAGAGTGCTGAGGAACAGGAGAGGAGGCGAGAGCAAGAGGAAGCACAGGGGGCTGAGGTACAGGACTCTGACCAGAGACTTTGTCTTCTGCATGAGGAGCTGAGCAGCCAGGATGGGGTGGAGACAATGGAGAGTGTGGAGGCAATAGATGGTGTAGAAGGAATGCTCCTTCAGGGTGCTTTTCCTGGAGGAACCACCTTAGTTTGCATTGCAGAGAACCAAGAAGAAGCTCCATCTCAGCAGAACCTGCTGAATGAATCAGGTTCTCTGCTCTACTATCAGCTCAGTCCTGTGGAGACAGATGCCTTTGAGATGCTTCCAGGGCAAAAGGAGGAGCCTGTAAACGAAGATGAGGCTGAGAAAGAACTTTATGAATCCCAAACCTGCAGGCAGGATCAGGCCGAAAGCTCCAGCACTTCTCCTTCTCCATGTCCAGACTTTAGAGGTGAGGAAGAGGTGAGGTGTGGCTCTAAAAAGGGTTCCAGCACTACAGAAAGCCAGGAAGAGACCCACCTTCGGGCAGAGGGAGAGACAATCCAGCTTTCTCCAGAGGTTTAGAGTCCAGTAACACTGCAGATGTTTTGCACAAGCTTTGCTTTAAAGTTTAAGAGAGCCTACTCTGAACAGTGTAGATCCGTTCAATAGTATGAGTGATGTTAACTGTTAGTTTTTAAAAAGGAACAGTTACTGCTATTGGCTTGTATCTGTTTTAAATGAAGATAAGCATGTACTGTATTCAAAGTAGGTCTTTTGTGGTAAAAATAAGTTATTGAAAAGAAAAAAATAGTAGATTATAATATATTTTAAAAAGCCTTGAAAAGAAAAGTGAGGCAGTGGGAGGAGGAAGCTGAGCAGACTCACAGGTGATTCATGATGTTTTTTCTGTGGCAGTATCAGGTCAGTATTTGATACTGGTGGAAAATGTGGCCTTTATGTCAAGGAGAAAGCATTTTCGGGATGGCCCAGTGGCTCCTTGTGGGCTTTGCAAATGCCTTGAGTTTCCATTGCAGTAGCCTCCTAATTTGTTCAGATTATTAGCAAAAAAATAACAGAGCAGAACGCTGCAAACTTTCAGTTGGAAGGAGATGTTAGTTGGATGTGAGACATAAGCTGTAAACTAGCAGTGAAACTGAACAAGGGCATCCAATAGCAACCTTCCCCTAGAGTAGATATAACAATCCTGGAAATACTTGGGTTTCATGTACTGTACAAGTGTTTGCTAAGAGCCAGCAAAAGGTTGAAAGAGGTAATTGCTTGTTTTATGCACGTTGAAAACTTGATTAGGTTTTTTCAAAGGTAAACTGATGAAGAGCTTGAATAAGTGTGCAATTAGTTTGCACAGGGGTCATACCTGTTAAATAATCAGAGGAAAAGAGCTTTTGATGCCACTCATCACAGATCTCAGATGTGCAGTTTTGGGCAACAGTTTTCTTTTATTGTGACAGATACAGAAAACTCCAAAGACTTCTCAAACTGCAAACAAATGTTGGTTTGAGAATGTATTTCTTTTTTGTGAAGTTGTTCATTGGGTCCAAAGAAATAATATCAATCAAAATAATGTATTGAGAAGAGTTGAAGTCAGTAAATTTGGACGCAGATGTAGTTCGAGCAGTGTTAAAAAGTCAGAGGAGTTCAAAACACCCATCCAGATTTTTAGGCAAATTCCTTTAAGTTCTTATTCTTTGAATGAAAGTTATACCAGGCCCAGCCATGTGGGGGCAGAGTCAACTCTGGGTTATCTAACGTAAAATGTGATCATATTCTGATTGGATCAAATAACCATCTGTGAAAGTAATATTTGTGGATGAGCCAGCAACATGTTCAGAATGGTAATGAAATAATTCAGTCAAATTAAATTAGGCTTTTACTGCTGGACCCAGTTACCATGTTCACAAAAAAGGTTCTCGACTAGTACATCTACGTTTGACATGGCTTCTCATGTATTGTATCTAAGATCTGTAAGATCTAAGAATAACCCAGTACAGTTATTATTTTTTGTGTGTTGCTCAAATCTTTATTGAAAGCAAATTCGCCCTGTTTACGTTCTACCATCTCAGACAATTAGCATTTCTGTATTGTGGTGAGGGCAACGTGTGACTGCAGATGGTCATTTACAGTCATTAAGTCGACTTTAGCAAATGAGATTCCACATGTTTTATTTCAGGCCTTTATTCAGGACTTTTCTTTGTGTGTTGCATCCGATAGCTCCATGTGATCACTAACCTTAACCGTGGTGGGCACTCAGGCTGAGACAAAGTAAAATCACAGCTATGATTTGTGCAAGGACACAGTCAACTTGGAAACCATCTTTGTAGCGCTGGACCACCATCTTAATAGTCTATACTGCCAAAGGTATTCACTCACCTATCCAAATGGTTGAAATTAAGTGTTCTAATGACTTTCATGGCCACAGGTGTATAAAGCCAATCACATAGGCATCCAGACTGCTACTACAAGCATTAGTGAAAGAATGGGTAGCTCTCAGGAGCCCTGTGAATTCCAGCGTGGTCCGTGATAGTCCAGTCGTGAAATTTCCTTGCTACTATATATTCCACAGTCAACAGTCAGTGGTATTATAACAAAGTGGAAGTGATTGGAAATGACGAGAACTCAGAGCGGGGTCAGCGAATGCTGAGGCTTATAGTGCTCAGAGGTCGGCAAATTTCTGGCAAGGTCAGTCACAACAGACCGCCAAATTTTGTGTGGCCTTCAGATTAGCTCAAGAACAGTACATAAAGAGCTTAATGGAATGGGTTTCCATGGCCGAGCATCTGAATCCAAGTCTTACATCACCAAGTGCAATGCAAAGTATCGAATGCCTTGGTGTAAAGCAGATCACCACTGGAGCAGTGGAGACGTGTTTTATGGGGTGACGAATCATGCTTCTCCATCTGTCAGTCTAAAGGATGATTCTGGCGGTTGTCAGGAGAATGGTACTTGTCTGATTGCATTGTGCCAAGAGTGAAGTTTGGTGGAGGGGGGGATTATGGCGTGGAGTTGTTTTTTAGGAGTTGCGTTTGCCCCTTTAGCTCCATTGAAAGAAACCCTTAATGCTTCAGCATACCAAGAGATTTGGTATTCCAACTTTGTTGGGGGGGGGGAGTAGTTTGGGTATGGCCCTTTTCTGTTCTAACATGACTGTGCATCATTTACAGAGCAAGGTCCATAAAGACATAGATGATCAAGTTTGCTGTGAAAGAATCTGACTGGCCTCCACAGAGTCCTGACCTCAACCTGATAGAACGCATTTGGGATGATTAAGGGTGGAGACTGTAAGTCAGGTCTTCTTGTCCAACATCAGTGTCTGACCTCACCAATGCGCTTCTGTAAGAATAGTCAAATAAACACATTTCTAAAACTTTAGGCAAGCACATATATATATATATATATGTATATGTATATGTCACTGAAGTTCATAAGCGTGTGAAGGCAGATGAGCGAATACCTTTGGCAGCATAGTATAGGTGCAGTAAGAGAAATCTTAGATGACCTTTGCCTCAGCTCAATAATGATGTTGCAGTGCATGTTATTGCTAGCCATGTCACAAAGTGCTCGTAACTGTATCTTTACAAATCGTATCAATGCTCTTAACAGAGCAAAGAATACTGTTTAGGGTATGCAGCATCCATGTCTTTTATCATAAAAGTCGTTTTCTTAATTTTTTCTGCATAAGGCCCAATTACTGGAACTTCCTTTTATCAATTTTAATATGCAGCAGCTCTCGAAGACTTTCCTGTTTTTCTCAGAGGCTTTGCTGTTCTTTTAGTTTTTTTGTATCGTTTTTGCGCTGATTAAAGAAAAAGAAAAATACTTTGGTCAAATTAAAAGAGAAGTGTTTTGAAGTAGTAGAAAAAGTAATGTGATGTTAAATTATATGTACACAAACTAACATAACATGTACGTGTGCACACTATGGAGAAGGGGAGAGCCTGTTGCAGAGAGAGAGTGAGTGTTTGTGAAAGGTTTTTCATTTATTCGTATAACTGTGTGATTCATTTGTATGATAGGTTGTCATATGTCAAAATGGTGCCGTTGTTTTAGGTTTACATATTCATACTAATGGAATCATTTCCTGGTCACAGACACACAGGAAGAGAAAAGTACAGCTCTTCATGCTATGCTGCTTTTCAGTTGCTGCAAACTTTATTGTCCGTGAGGACCGCTCTTATAAGTAACTCAGTGTAGCTATTGTGCTTCATTTATCCAAATGGCAATGTAGGTACATGGGTAATAGTGAAACTTCGTTTACAGTTTAAAGAAACATGACTGGAGAACTTGGTCTTAGGCATCACCCAGAACTGTTGCTCAGTCTGCAGTTTTCCACCACTCCGTTGAGCCAAGCGTTATGTTTTTAGGCAAAAGCTGCAATAAGTATTGTTTTTGCAATGACTAAGTGAAAAAAGGTGTTCTTTGATTTATATGGTCACAGTTTATGTGAAATGATAAGTTGGTCTTGTGTTTAGTTTTTTTTTCTTTTTTTGTTATCTTGTATATTGTCTTTGTATACCTGACTGGTTAATGTGCCGACTCCTTGTGTGCACTCCTTTTAGTCTAGGTTAAGTGTTACCATACCACCACATTCCTCCTATAGCGTGTCTCTGTAGCAGAAGCATCAGCCTGGAAACAGAGGAATCATTCAAAAAAGGCAGACTAGGCCCTGCTACGGACCTAAACGCTGTGCACTGAGTCTGTTGTCAGTCTGTTGTACGTGTGCATATATGTATGTGTGATTTTGTTTTTGGCCTTTATTTGTTGTCTTAACATAAAAAAAAGACTTGCACCACCAAACCAGTGGTCCTAAATTTGGCCATAGGTGGTCCAAAGACATGACAGAAATAAACATTTGTCTTTAGCATGACTAGAGTGTGAAAAATGGGCTGTCACTTTCCTTTTATGTTCATTTTGTTCCTGCTTGCACTCTTGTTGGTTTGAGACCACTACACTAAATGAAGTCAAACCCATTTTAATTTGCCTTGTGTATGTGTGTGTATGTGTGTGTTCTAGAGGTGCTTAATAAGAAAGACTGACTGAGGTTGGAGTTCACAGCTGTTGCCTAAAAAGGAGACAAAACATACAAATTTTATATGAAAATGTAAGTGAAGAATAAAGCTAAGCTAAAATCTAAATCTGCCTTCCTGTCGTTCTTTTACCATTCTCAGTAAAGCTCTGCAGATTTACTCTGTATTTCACAGTTTTGATATGTTAGTGCTGATTCAGTATGAAAGAGAAAAGTTTTTGCAAAAATTAAATTTTTTAAAGCCATTCTAGAGAACACTACCAAGTCAGACATCTGAAGCATTTAGTGCCTTGCCAAATGTATTTACATGAAATGGTTACAAATATGCTGCCTGGTGCCTAGTGAATAACGACCAGTTTGTTTTCTTGATTTTACAAAATGTTATCTTAAGATAACATAAGTTGTTTTCTTGAGATCACAACATAACGCAAGAAAACAATGTTTTTTTTATTTAAAGATCACAATCAAATAATTTAGGATTTTACAGAACAACATTTGTTACACTGAGATCACAGGACAGTTAAGTCATGATCTCAAGATAACAGTCCAGAAATGTATGTGGCTCGTGACCTCTTAGGACATCTGTACGTTGTTTAACGATAGCGCAGAAAAAAGTTTTGGCCTGAACTTTATTTTTAATAGACTAAGATGATTTGTGAAGAAGTATGTGCAGTTAGGTGTTAAAATGATTCCCAAAGAAAATATTATCATCATTACGCCTAAACACTCCAAAGATAAACTAGCTTCACGAGTAGGTTTGGAACAAAACTAAAATGGCTTTATTTGCATTTTATACTGTATATTGTGACTCCTGATTCGTATGACCACATAAAATCCTAGTCGCTACATTTCTAAAGTGTAAAGCACCATTTCAAATCATACCCATTTGAGCCACTTTGTTTACATATTGATTGAATTCTGTTGACATTTTAAAAAACCGGTGGAAATCTCTTTTAAATAAAACAATATTATTGCATACCTCATTACCACGTTAGTTTATAAAAGTATTACAACTGATTTTAATGCATACAATTATTAGGGACATTGCAGGGACCTGGTTAAAATTATGTCTGGATTTTTGGATTATATAGTTGTTTACAGGTGTAAAGAAGTAAAGTACTGAATCTTTTATTACAATACTCCTTCCACTAGAGGGCACCATTGTCCTATGGACTGTGTTTCATAAAGGCTGCTACACATCTTCTGTGTGTAGGTTAAAGCATTGATTGAAAACTTGGCTTCATCAGAATGTATTAAACTAAGTAGAGGATGAAATAAGGTTCGGACATTTCATAGGCCTGTTTCCCTGCTCTCATTATCTTTAGTCAGGAGTTCATTATAGGCCTTCTGTCTAAATCTTGATTAAATGCATTGAAAGGTTGAATGTGCTTTTATGTTCACACCCTCTTGCCACTGTAATGGATTTTACAAGTGAAGAAATGGCTTGTTTTACTCTGTTGGTCTTCAGTATTGATTGCATCCATTCTCCTCCTGAGCGTTTTCTTGAAAAACACAGACCTTTTGACCCATCCCACCAGACCAGTGCTCAGGGGTGAGCTTTGGTTTATTTACACTTCAGACCCATACTGTGAGTGAAGGCAGTTCTGTTTGACCCCTCTTCGCTCTTTTCTCTCTGTTTATCACCTTACTTCTTCCAGCAGCTTGATTCTGCTTTCAAACATTGAATAATGAAGCTCTGTGATACAATCAGTGACAAGCTGTGAACTAGCACACTCAGGGCTTTAAACAAACAAATGAGTACCTCTAGATATCAATATGTCCTTTCAGCATGCAGACAGGAGATGTTCTGAATACAATTGCTCTGGTGTGGCCTGTCGAAAATACAGTTCATGGGTGAGACTCAAGATATTTCAATGAGCTGAGATAAAACATTTTCATAATTAACCAAATCCCTGGTCTGTGTCCACAGAAATACTCATTTTGCATGTCAGCAGCATTGCTGCTGCATATTCTTATATTGCCATATTACTATTACTAGTTTATTACTGGTTGCATGCTTGCCTGCATAATGTATGCCCTAAAAAGATGACTGATCCCAAACCTGATACTCTGGAAACACTGGAATCTTAAACCAATGTTTGCTGAAAAGTGTAAAATCAAAGATGGCAACATTTGCTATGAGTAAAATAAAAAATATCTTTATCAGTCATTTATGTCTACCTTTAGGCTGCAGTGTTTTTGTCAAACACTGTAACTGCTACCACCTGAACTGCATTTCTGCTCAAAAACATGCTGCTGCCTGAAGAACAATAGCATTTTTCCTCTGTCCCCTGAATGGCAGGAAGCAGGTAGCTGGGTAAAGTAACAAAATCCTGCCCAACAAGCTTTCCTGCTCTTTCAGTTAATTACGAGTCCAAACTAGATCTGGTCACTACTGATACAGCCCTAAATCACAAGTTTTCCAGATATGTTGTGACATCTTGGAATCATTTGGTTTGCATTCATTGAGCTCCATGAAATTAATAAACCAACATTAAAGGAAAAAATGCATTCTTTCTTAGCACTGGCACACTACGAGAAAGTAATGTCCTACCAAACCTCCAATAACATGTTTTGACTGGCCTGTTTCACACCAATTACAAAAAAACATGTATTCAATTGAAAGCAACATTGTTCAGTTAGACCTTCAAGAGCTGGACATAAGACATTGCACATTAGAATAACTACAAACGTAATTAGGAAATGCCTGTGCCATCAGCCAGCCAAATTTTAATTTAAAATGTGAGAGGTAAATTTTGTGAGAGAGTGTCACTCTTATTTTTTTTTAACCCTGGTCCTGGAGGTCTACTTTCCGTTAGAGTTTAGTCTTAGCCTGAATCTAATATGCACTCCCCTTACTTAATACTATTGCATCTGATCTAGCCTTAAGAGCATCTGAAAAAGTGAATCAGCTGGAGCAGATGTGGAAGACAGTTGTTGGAATTAGACAATGGTTGGTGTCCACTGCTCTAGGTCCTCTGAAAGTCCTTGACAGATATTCTAAACAGGAAATGAGCATTATCAAAGAACCTAGTCTAGTTCTGACATTCATTGCCAAACTAAAAGCGTAGCTCTACCAGTCACTGTTCACATGTAGCATTGGCTACAAGTAAACAAGCAAAAAAATAAAAAATAAAAAAGCTACATGACATTTGGTACGGAATATGGCAGTGTGCATGAGGATGTTGGTTCATCATCATTAAAGAATGACTAAGGAGGTCTGTAGATGTTCTAGCATGTACCAGCTATTTGATGGCTGCCATCAATGGTAGTTTTGATTTCTCATGACGAAGAAATGTGAATGCTTGTGTAAGTGTGCCAGGTTTTAATGTGCTGTTCTTGTGCTCGGAAAAGACACCAGCAGATGGGAGACTGTTACAACAGTGCTATCCTGATTCAGGATAAAAGGAACAATCATGGCAGAGCTCCATGCACAGTGAGTGCTGTGGCTCATTCACTCTTTCCTCTTTCACTCTCTCACCATTGTGCTGTTTTCCCAATAGCCGGAAGACTCAAAAGAACACTGATAGTGCTAGAAACAGTGACTGAGCAGTATCTGAGAGCATTAAGGAAATGCCAGAGCGTTAATGCATGTAGAACAGTGGAGTAAGAAAGCTGCAAACAAGTACGCATTTGATGTGTTGAAAGGTGTCTGCTAGAGAAAGTGATAGACCTGATTAAAACAGAAAGAGCATTGAGATGCATGTGGGAGCTAAAAGCACTTAAAAATAAAGGTGCCAAAAGAGTATTTTGGCACAATGCTATACAGTGGTCTGGCAAAAAGGAAAACGTGTATGTCAGCCACACTTATAGGTGCACTTCGTAGTTTTTGAAGGAAAAGCGTTCCAGCGGGTGGGGACAGCAATTGTCACTACTGATGAAGGACTAGAGAATGAGTAACACACACTTACTCAAGGTTAGCTAATTTGTGATGCTAATATTTTCCAGAATCAACATTTACAAATGTTTCAGAATCATAATGTGTCTGGCACTGGCTGCAGGACATAGGCCACTGAAATAGTGTGGTATTCCGTTGGGATATCTGTAACAAGAAGTAAAATCAAACAAGGATTTTAAATCAGAAATGGCCCAAAATTGTTTAACAATCAATCACATTAAATTAAACTGACTTACATTAAAATGAAGAGAGGTTTTCCCCTTACCTGAAAAGCTACCATTTTGGAGATACTTATATGCAATCATATTAAAACAGCCTGACTACACCACTCATGGCATGGGAGAACAACTTTTAGTTTGGGTAATTTTTGTAAATGTGATGGGAGTGTGAGGAATCCTAAAGTTAATAGAATCTCAATATAGTGTAAAGGTTTTATGCAAGTATGCAAACAAACATATACCCAATCCTAGAACCATTTAAGAGCATTTTTAAAAGTGCATGGAAGGTAATGAAGTGATAACAAACCAAGTAAGCACTGCTGAACAAAAGACTTTAAGCCCTCCTTTAAGCCCTGAGTGCAAATAATATCCCAATCATCAAATTAAGGGCAGTTAACTATGTAACTTACTGTATACTAAACAAGCTGCTCAGTTAAATCAGACATTCTGTGGAATACTCTGCTCATCTCATTTATCTTCCTTAATCTCTGTGCCACGTATGTTGCCTGGCTAGGACTGGGCAGCCCTTCTAATTTGCCCCTTTCCTCTCCCTCCTCCTCTTTCACAGACCCTGATGACTTTTCCATGGCAACGATGAGGATGAGGTATCCTCTGAGTCTGTGAGTAAAAGAGAGAAAGAGAGAAAGCAGTGACAAATGGAATTAAGTGCCCAAGAGATTAAAGGTGAAGACTAATTATAGGAGTCCCACATTCAGCACAGCCTCTCAACAGGCTTGTCATTTTGGAGGTTTGCGTCCCAAGAGTAGCAGTAATCAGTCTCGCTCTGGCTAGAAGGGCTACTGTAGATAAACAGTTGAGGTAACATGGTTCAGCTGATAGACTCTTAAAAATAAAGGTGCCACAAGGATATTTTCCGGGGCTGTGCTACTGAGGAAATTTTTAGATCCCTACGGAACCTCTAAAGGGTGGTTCTGTTTGCCACATCTGCACCATAAAGCTGAGAGAGAGAACTTGTTGCCACAAAAGACATTTCCCATAGGCTTCTATTAGAGACATGGTTTAAATCATGTGATTTATGTTCTTTATTGCAAACATCAATTCCTAAAATTAGGGACAGGTTGGGTGGGGCAAAGTGGGACAAAATAAGAAGATTTGTTTGTAAATTCTAAATTTTGACCTTATAAATTCTGAATAAATTCTGTTATAAATTCTGAATAACCTGTATTCAGTTGAATATAGTACAAATCAACTGATATTTGATGCTTTATGTTATAAAGTATATTGCTTTTTCTGTAAACATATTCTTATGCCAAAGTTAATCCTGTAACACATTTCTTCTTGCTTGTTTTGAGCACTGAAGACCCACTGATACATTTTCAGCTATACAACCATTTGGGCCTTTATTGTGTATTTTGCGATTCAAAATGTGCCCACCATTTGTAAATGGGAGATACACCATATGGCCAAAACTGGACACACCTTCTAATTAATAAGTTCAGCTTTAAAGATGGAACAAAGGGGAGAAGAGTAAACAGATAAAGGTAAGGAGTTCCAGAGGATGGGGGCAGCAACCCTAAAGGACCTGCCACACGTAGAGGAAAGCCTGACCCTAGGGACTGACAGATGACCAAAGTCAGCGGACCATATCTTGCGTAATGGGGCATAAGAACATGAAAGAGATAAGATAAGTGGGTGCAAGTCCATGCTAGGCTTTGTAGGTCAACAGGAGGTAGCCAGTGTGGCTAATAAGGGACAGGGTGATATGCAGATATGTGTAGGTACTAAGACTGTTTTTTTTTTTCAGATGGAAAAAAGAACCTATAGTGTGGTCCTGGAAAGAATACATTGTCCTTGTGACGCCAGCGCATAACCAGCTCACCATAATGAATGCTTCACAGGCACTGATTGTGTTTAAATGGCATCATTCATAACTGCTGCCTGGGGCTGTGTTTTACTCATCCCCCACCACACACACTTTCTCCATGTTGCGAATGATGCAACAACCTCCCATCTATTGCGTAGCATTAATGTCCAAATGTTAAATCCTGAACAGACTTCATGCTAGCCTCTGGAGCATGGGGAAAGAATTTAAAAATAAAACAGGAAGGTGGATGAAGAATAGTAAAATTATGATTCATAGATTGAGTGGAAAGGTAAGTATTCTTTTCTTTTACAGTTAACCACACTTAATACAATACATCGCCCATGTTTATCATAGGAATTCCTCTGTGCAGCCACATACGCCTTCAGATTTTGGTGTAACTGCTACAGACTTCTTTCTATAGTACCATCGTACAACATCCTCTGGGATGCAGTCTTAGGCTTGTGGCAAACTGCTACACATAACTTCACAGTCTGGAATCCTTTAGTGCCTGTTAGCCTTGTGCCTCACTGCCTTTTCAGAGAGAACATTAACTCTTGAGCAAGACTTTTCCATTCAACACATACTCAGATTAAGCTTGGGAAATTTCCTTTTCTGAGTAATAGGGCAAGTTCATGTTCACGTCTCACTCAAGCAGCATACAAGTAACAATGGCTGAGAGAAGAAAAACAGAGTTTGCCATGGCAGCTGAAAAAACATGAGTGTGGAGCAAGCAGACAATGCTCATATTTAACGCTGGACTACAAACCTTCAGAGATTTGGCTTAATACATGTTCCCATAGACGCACCACTGACTCACAATGTGCCTGATCCCTAATTCTTCAAAGTAATAGTCTGTAGTATGAATGTATTAGGTACAGTTGTGTTGCTGAGGCTTTAAACACCACAGTATCTCTGGTAGGTCAAGTATATTCCTCCAGCTAAAAATAGCCAAAGGTAGTCCTGTGGTCAGAAACTGACCACTAATGAAAGGATAGAGTATGACTAACAAATTGTGCATGGGGAAGATGAGTTATGGCCTCTTAGAAGGTGTGACCAACAAGATAGTTTTGTCTAATACAGAAACAATATTGTGTTTTCAGGCTTCTTAATGACTTGTTCATGATTCCTTTATCTCATTGGGGGTCATCTTCTTTCTCTTGTGCCTTCCACTGTTCTAAGCACAAAGCTAATGAATTATTTTTTCTCTTAATGTCCAAATTAAGAACCAGTGAGCTAGGAAAGACATGAATCTTGATTTGGTCAAGGATCTTTTTTTTTCTTTGCCATTTAAGGTACTTTCAAAGTTCAAAGCCAACAATATTTTCCCTGTCCTGCTTTCCTAGTATCTCGCTTTCACATTCATTTCTGCTAAATCTGCCACTCTGTGTCATATTTCTTAATGCATTTATTCTTTTTTTGCCTATCCAAGTAGGCAAAATCTGTCCACTACTTCCTGTTCACCTGATACACTCACACCTGCATAACATTATAGTGCCACCTGACAAGTATTTGGTCAGTGTTGGTGAGTTGGTGGACCCTTGATGCACACTGCTATTTGAAAAAATCTGTGATAATTTGTCAAAAAAACATTTGATTATTATGATTTTTGCTCATTTACACCAACAATACAGGGCAGGTCAGAACAAACGTAATATATGTTACTATGTATGATCAAATAAACCCCTTTATATTTGAAGACAAACTAAAGTAACCAAACTTGGCCATATGAAGTATATTATGCCACGGTAAGCAGGACCATGCTATCAAAGCTTGAGAAAAATACATAATGAACAATAACAAAATGGCTCAGCCTTGTAAGAAAAAAACAGCTGCCTGCACGAATAAGAGTTCACCATGCTTTTCCTGTACTGCAACATCCCTTTTGGAAAATTTCACCATGTGCAAAGGAACTTCCCTAACAACCAGATCATTTGAAAACAACATGTTGCACACACAATACATACTTGTCTCTTTTCCAGAGATCTGCAATCTGTTACTGATCTCTCTTGCTCTCTCTCTCTCTCTCTCTCTCTCTCTCTCTCTCTCTCTCTCTCTCTCTCTCTCTCTCTCTCTCTCTCTAGTATGCTTTGTGCTGCTTTTGTGAATTCCAAACTCTAATGTGAAATATTCTCAATTCTACTGGGTGACTTTTAACACGTAAATGGATCACATGTTACATCCTAGAAAACCATTGTTTTTAACTAATGGCAGGAAGTGCTCAAAGCCCTGTATTTACAGGGAGACAGTGAACACATACTGTCCATACAAAGCCAGTATTGTGGCTGGTTAAGATGCCACCATACACTAACATGAACACTGCAGGAAGACCCACACACTTACTCCGTATTTGAGTTTGTGCTTCAGCAGGTGCAGACACAATTTCCTCTTCAACATCTGATTTGCGCTTTTAAGAGCCAAGTACCCATGTTCACAGTGATGGGTATAAATGAGCTTTGTGTAAAAGACATAAATGAGTTTTCACTGTTGTCATGTCTTCTCTGTACTTTATAAGGCCTTGCTGACTTTGCCACGTCTGACATGAATTGTGCATGGTGATGTCATTGAATAGCCGTGGGAGAGGTGGGAGGAATTACGTCATCTCTTTAATGCTTCATGCGTTTAATATTTTTTATGAAACACTTCTTCTTGGGCTTGGGTCAAATACATGCATAGCTCAGCATTGGATGCAGCGCATTCATCTGCAGCTGTACTGGGATACAGTCAGACAATGCCAAAGGAATTCTCCAGCTGAGAAATGTGGTTTCTATTGCACTTTTTGGGGGGAATCTATCACACTCTCTCAGCTGGCCTCAGTTTTAGTATGGTGAGATCATGCCTTGATCACTGGATGACGGGGGAGATATGAAGCAGACAGGAAGAGAGCATGCATGAGTGAGAAGTTCCTGAAAGCTGGTGTTCATGAGAAATGCTGCCGTTTATGAGAAATGTTGTTCATGGGAAAACTAGTACTCTGAATTTCACTTCACTTAGGGAGGCAGAAGGCCTTGACACAGCGTCAAGATTGTGGTCAGACAGGCAGCTTTAAACTGGATGAAGTATGGGTGGAGAGGGTTACAGATTTCATGTTCTCAGACTGGCAATAAATTATTAGAAGGAAAAGTCACATGAAGGGAGAAGGACAGCACCACTCATGTTTTAGTTTTTGCTAAAAGATAAATAATTTTTTTGTAACCCACATAAAATCTGCATACCTCTGTAACTACTGAAGTTGAGGACATGTAATTTGGGAACAATTAAGCTTAAAGTGGCATGAGCGGAGAAATGGCCATGGACAGGGTCATTTGAAACAAAATGACGGGCTAGTTTGCTAGAAAAGTTTGGCAAATTAATGCAGAACAGCAAATATCAGCACTTAGACAGAAATGTATTTTATTAAAATGATGTACATGCTGTTTAAGCTATAATTGCATGTATAGTACAACCACAAAAGAATTACGGAAAAAAGTATTAAATTATACTTTGTTGATGGACAAACAGATTGTGACGAGCGCTGAGCTAAAATCAAGGTGAGGTTTATTTAACAGATTTGCAGTCAACCACAGCAGCAACAAGAGCAAGGCGGACATAACAGATGGGCAAGAGTAATGACAGAGAGAACTGCTTGGTATGCACAGAGTGGCAATACTTCGCAATGGGTCAGTGGGGGAGAGGAGTATATACACACAAACACACTAGATTAACAACAGGTGTGATCAATACTCGGGTGACTCAGATCTAAAAAACGGGACAGGATTGGGAGATGGCGGACATGTGAAAGTGACGTCATCGTATGGTGGGTTATGGGAAGAGATCCAGCAGGCATAACATACACACAACTCCCTGATCTACACATTTAGATTTAAACATCATCATTCAAAAAAAATCACAAATTATGTTGCTATGGTAATATGAAAAATATATATATACCTTAACATATACAGTACATTTACATTTTACTTCAACCTGTCTAACTACAAATAAACTACTTTTGTCTCTACCTTAAAACCCCACTGTCCCTAAGTTTTTTCTCTTTCTCTACTTCTGACAATGTAAAGATGTTGCGGTCTTTGTGAATAAGAGTCTCTCATCACAAATAGCTGTTTTCTCTGGATGCACTGGGTAGGCTAGTGCTGAGTACAGACATAGGATAAATAAATGAGTGAGGCTGTGAATGGTACTACGTAAGGATAACTCAGAGAGCCATGCAGGGCCACTCTAAGGTTAACAGGTCAAAGAGAAGGGCTTGAAAGGTACAGCGCTGGCTAGAGGGTGATAAAGAGGTCAGAACTGCAGAGCCATTTGATGGATAGCTTATACCAGCCTTTCAATAAAGAGGAATATTACTGCATAATATATTTCTGTATAACTAAATGGCCAACAGGCAAACAAAGTCATTCAGAGTAGTCAGATGTCTACTCTACAGAAAACGGCCAAATAAGAATAGCTCACCACCCAGATAATAGAAGCCAGACGTCCAAACATTTAATCCCGCTTAAAGCTCCCTTCCAAAAGGTATTACATGAAATAGCATGGAATGGAAGCATGGAAGCATTGGTTTACAGCAGATTTCCACTTACATCATTAGCAACATAGTCCTGAAGGAAACATTTTATTTTCACCTTTACTACAGTTTACTGTTTTACATTTTCACATTGGAGACATCATGACCTCTGGTTCCTATCATCATTATTCTATAGACTACAGTAAACCTTCAATATCAAACATTCTCTGAGAGGCTGGATTGATCACCATGTCAGTAACTACGCTGACATCTTGAAACTCCGTGTCACTAGTGCCACATACTAACAATCCACAGGTCCAGTACCCAAATGTTATATCTGGTCAGGTAAACAATAGCCCTGTAGAGATCAGGGTCCCATCCCAGACAGATTGGGTAGAGGGTGACTGTTCAGCGACAAATGCACTACAGTCTGTTACTGCAGCAGTAACTATAAACCTACAGAGGTGTACCTGAAAAGACCATTTCATTTAGAGCCTATGAGAAAGAAATGTCTTCCGAAGAAAGAAGAATGAAGGTAATGGAGGAGGAAGAGGAAGAGTTTTCAGGTTTTTGGTTTGTGGGTGTTTGGAAGCAGTATGGGTGTGTGTGAGGAATGTTATGTCTGAGAGACAGAGGATACATCCTTCCTCTCTAAGTATCATATTACACCCTGAAACAGATGAGTGATTTATCTCCATCAGTGGCATTGAGGGTATATATATATATATATATATTACAAATGTATTAGTGACATTTAGTTGCTTCAGATTATGGAAAGTGTACATGTGAAGATTTGCTGATCATATTTTTGACCATCTACTAAGATTCACCTTAAAACACACAGGACTAATCGTGACTGAGGAAACTTTTATTACATGGCTCACAATGTTACATTTTCCTGGAGCTGACGTGGAGATTTGTGCAATCTAGCAGGTTGTGATTGTGTGGGTGTGGAAAGATATTTGCTTTATGATGAGTGGACTTCAGGAGCATTGTCCAGTTAGACAGTAGGTTGAACGGAATGATCATATTTTGTTATCATTAAGAAATTATCAATGTAAAATATAGATCACTTTTTTGTTTAGAGATATAATAGTGTGTTGCAATATTCAAAAGTAAAAAACAGGACATATTGCGATATATAGTTAAAATATTTTCTTTGTTGTAAGTTTATAAACCTTATTTTAGGATATATACCCATATTATGCATTGCAATGAATAGAGAGGATAATTAGAGTTACCTCCCTGCTGTTTAAGGTATTGTTTTAGTGATGTACCTTTGTTTTCTTCTATACAAACAACAACAAATTGAAAGAGTGACTCATAAAGTTGACCCCCCCTACCCCCTGGGGTGGTGATACAGGGCCTTATTGCTTTTTTCACAGGCTCAGCTGTTATGGGTTCTGTGGTTGGGTGGGGTTAGTTTAGGGCTGTGATACCCCATTAGGATAGAGTTCCTGTTTGAAGTGAATGTATCAAGTCAGTCTGGAGAGGGGGTGCCTGACAGGGGGTCTGTGATTGCTTCAGTTGGCCTCTGGAAAGTGGAATTGTTCTGGGCAAAGTAAGCAAAAGAAACAAACAGACACTGAATACAGATGTGAAGAGCATCAAAGGCCATAAATGGGGGCTGGGAAGGGCGGGCTTTTTTAATATGGGCCAAAGAACTTTCACTAGCTATTGTTGTATGTTATCCTGATATCCCATACATATGTTCTTGATATGAATTTATTCTACCATTCCTTTACATCACAATTAACATGTAATAAATATAAAGACTATGTTCATCTTTGAAGCCTCTATTGTGTTCAGGGAACACTTTATGGAATTATTGCAAAGAATTTAGTTTTTATGTTAAGAGTGTACATATGCTAAAACAATGAGTATTCCCAAGGTGTGCTTCATGCGTAAGGTGCTAGAGAAGAAATGCCAAGCCTATACTAAGTCCAGCATGTTTTTGTAGTTCATAACCCTGTAATTGAATTCAGTGTAAAAGGAAGTGTAGCATTAAATACATTCAGATGTGAAACCTCTTGAACATTTTGTCCGGCTGCTAGAGAAGAGTAATGGAAGGGATGACCATTGCTTCCCCCTTGCCTTATGCAGAACGTCTTGCGTTCCACAGTGGTCATTCCACTCCAGGCTGAGGCGAGGTCTCAGATGACGGGTGGGAAAATTGCTCAGCATGGGCTCAACAGGTGATGGAGGGTCTGGGTGAAGGGGGTTGTCATAATAAGGGGGCCCACTGCCTGCTCTTCAGCAAGGATCCCCAGCCTGTAATTAATTACCATTTGGGATGAGCTCATGTCGTTATTTATAGTGCTCCCTTGGGTGTGATGGGGACTCAGAGAATAGAAGAAAGATGGAAAGAGGCTTTAAGTATGTAGAATGTCTGGGCTTTAAGCTGGAGAACATACAACAACTACAGTCTAAAAAAGTTCCTAAATGGATTTTAATTAACAAAGAACCTTAGCATTATGTATGTGTAAAAAGTGTGTACGCACGTTTCTTTGTTCATTTACATGTTATTTTTTTGATACCTTTCTGGAAATCTATTTTGAATGGCTGTAGTCCCTGGAATTGGGTGAAATGTTTGTTTTTCTTGTTTAATATGTTCTTTGTCATGGTGGTATATGACATTTTCCATTTGCACTAATTAGAGGATACTTAATGGTTTGCCTCGCTGACTTTTAAAATGTAGAAATCTAAAAACAAACATAAATGTGCTGTTGTGAGACCATTAAATGAACAATCATGGTGGTGCCTCAACCAATCTATCCACATGTGGCACTAAGTGAAATCTGAAATCACCCCATGAACCAACTAACTTTATGATGATGGATAAGACATCACACAGACAATGCATATAATTCAGTTGCTGAGAAAGCCCACACATCTCATGGGCCAAGACCCCTCTCCGAGATAACCCATAATGGGTTCTATGAACTATGGAAGCCTTCGGTAGTTCTTTAAAAGAATGATATTTGTAAAGGAGTTAAAAGTAAATTTTTAATTGTTGATGTTGCCCACTGTAGATGCTTTAAAGGTGCTTACCTAAAGGCCCTGGTCCTAAGCCTAACCCTTACCTATTCATTGGTGTTATAATTCTAACCCAAAACTTAATCCTAATTATAGCCCTGGTCCTAATCCCAACCCTAACAGATTCATTGCTGTTTAGTGTACTATAATTCTATATAAATTATTAGCAATTTTAAACTGTGCATTAAAACGAAGAACAGTTATACTTTAACCTGCAGTCTCAGCTCTTTTTGTGATATGCCATTACTAATGTTTTACTATACTGTAGTGAAAACCTGAACTTTCAGCAGGGCGTGCAGTGGTGGTGTTGGGGTGTGGTTTGAAACCCTGCACTATTGGAATTCAGGGTCATTGCTGCAGAGCTCAATGTGAAAACGCTGATTTACTACCCCTCCAGCATGCAGAGATTTAGGATGTCATGCAATGGGGTCTCCATCTCCATCTCTCGGTTGTGCCTTTTATCGGCCAATCCAGAACCTCTTTCATGAGACAACTCCCTCCTTGCTTCCCCCACCTTAAAGAGACATCCTGTGGTCTTCATTTATCTTGGTCCCCCAAAATGGAGCTTACAATGAGTTCCTGGAGACTTCAGAGGTGAGAGGCTCAACTGCAGCACATTTACACTACGGCCCGGCTAGCCTGTGGCCAAAGGAACTGATAAAATATTAGGAGCAGTAACCACATCTGTGCTTTTCAAGGCTCATGGAGGGTGTGGAACAGACATTGCTCATAGGCTAAGAGGGAGAATAAAGTATGTAATGAAGTATGTAACGTAATGGTTTAAGTATGTAATGAATTGTCCTGGTACCAGCTGCATCTGAATCTTTAGAGCATACTTCTTTAAATGACTGAAGTACAGGGTATCTGGTTTTTAGGCCAATGAAGTTTTTAAGCTGTGCTCTTACATTGGTATGTTTACTGCAAAACTAAACCACAATTTGTAAGCACCTGTTAGTAAATTAAACTTATTTAACTGCTAAAATTATATTATACAGCTGTATTTAATTTGGCATGGACTGGACAAGTTTCTGGATGTAGGCCACATTAATGTTCAGCTACTCATACTAAAAAGCAGTGGATTTGTGCTGCCGTGACAATGACTGTACACTTCACTACACCTGCAAATTCAGCTACTTCCTTCACACTATGGCTACTGGCACAACCAAATGTAGTCTCTCCTCTTTGACAATCATTAACACCTGCTTTGCAACCATCGCACGAGACATTCACTGTACTGTACAACCTCTTCTCAAATTATGACTCCCCGCTGGTATTTATGGTATGCATGCAGCAGGAAGTGACTAATTTTTGGTTCAGTGAGTTTCTTTTCATATATATTGTATATAATTAATTAACGATAGACAGAAGGTGTCTGGAGCCTCAACACTCCCTTTTGTCACAAAGTAGGTCTGATTTCAACAGGCTAATAAAAACTTTTTACAGCACCAAAGTCTTTAATGATTAATTAATAAAACAATGTTACGTGTAATTTTATGGTTTTAACGAAGTTCTGAGTTCTGTGAGATACAAAACAGAATGCAAGGAGTTAATGCACTCTACTGTTGAGAAGCTCCATAGAGAAGCAAAAACTGCAAACAAATGTTTCATTTTTTTAGTGACAATATCAAATTAAACAAATACATACAAATACATTATAATGGAAAAAGGCTAAGCAGTCAAACCAAAGCAGCCACATTCCACCAGGTCATGGTCTTTGGGTCAAGTCTGGCAGAGTTGATCATAGTATAATAATGGACATAGTGGGTATAGAGAGTGTGTTATGGCTAAAGGACCGGATACTCTGTCATCCCTTTCCCACCATTTCCATTAACAGCTGGGATGGCAGGCAGCCCAGTGAGTTCACACTTAATCTCACAATCTAGCACTTATCCTGGGCTTTAATGGGAGACAACACCGTTCTCATTCAAGCAGTGATGGCAGGTGGAATCAGACACCTGGGATTGAAGTGTTGCGAATTCATAGGTATTTAATTTTATACAGGGCATTGCTTTGTTACCTAACTAAAGGAAAAAAGAGATCTCAGTAGCTTTGAAGTGAATAAACATTTCCTGTTATTATATGAACTGAATTTAAAATCTGAAGAATGTAATACACATAGATGATACTTTATTTGTGATTCTGCAGCTCCAACTGCCTACAATAAAAAATACTGACATGTTTTCAATATTGTTCAGTTTGAGAATTTTATTATATTACATAATTAGAGAAGCACTCATGCGACATGAACGGATTACTTTCTTAAAATTTGCCAAAGTGTATATTGCCACGATGCACAGAATAGAATGCAAGAATCCATATTCAAGACCCTTAGTTACCTGGGGTACCTTTACTTACAGTACATTTTGGACAGTGTGCAAGAAAAAAATTCACACAATATTTTACACAGAATGCTTCTGTGTAACTGTCACTCTGTAACATTACAGAGAACCAGAGCATTACAGACTGCACAGAGTGCACAGATGGCACTTTTTGCACATACCCCGGTGATTTAATGTATCACTTCCATATAAGGACCAGTATTGTTATGTTTGTACTGCATTATGTATGCTTTGTGTATGACGCATGTATAGTTAATAATGATACTTGACTATATAACTGGCTGCTATTGCACAGTGTCATTTATTTGCATTAATACTGCACACTGTACAAATGTTAACTTCTAAGTGCTGCTCACAGCAGTCAGAAACCAATAACTCACTAAAAAGCTCATAAAAACATGTCTGTATACATGAAACTGTATAGTATAAAACAAATCACATGGGGACTTATCATATACATGACTTTACAACAGTCACAGTGTTTTAGAGATGCTACAGTATGATTTTGAAAACTACACACAATTCACACAGCCATGCAAACATGTAGCAAAATACCTCAAATCTGATGCAAAATGACACATTTCATTTAAAACTATCCAATCATTTATGAAAAACAAAATGTGTCCACATGACACACACAGGGTTGTTTGTGATCAGTTACACACTGCTGTATCCAACCTAACACAACCTTTAACACTTCTGCTTTTCTGATGATGTGGTTTGGGTTTGATTTTATTTAGAGGTATTGTTAGTGTAACGTACATAAACAACCTAAGAAAACACAAACAAGAGCAGTACTGCACGCTGATCAACATTCATGTCCATTTCGTAACTATAGCAGAGCCCTCTCTGGCTTCACTAAGGAACCCTTGAAGAACCCTGTTTTTAGAGTGTATAGTTTTACCCATGGATTGCGATAAAAGGGTTAGTACTGATGTAGTTAATACATTAGTTAACATTAGATTTTACAGCAGACAGTAATTCTGGAGTCCTTAACACCACTGGCAGAAAGGAGAGCCCTCAACAAGCTGCTGAACATCATGGACAATGTTCACCATCCTCTGCACAGCACGATCATCAGGCAGAGGAGCTTATCAGTGGCAGACTGCTGTCCCAGTCCTGCTCCACAGACAGACTCAGGAAGTCTTTTGTCCCTCAGGCCATAAGACTGTTCAACTCACAAAAGTGTGTGACACTCTTTCATTCCGGTCCCTCCATGGACACAACCCCATCTCTGCACACACTCCCTCCTAATGCCCTCCTAAATGCCCTACATCTATTTATATCGTATTATTCTACTCCATTCTGTACTGTTTACACTTTTTGCACTGATAATTATTTATATTACTGCGTACTTTCACTGTCTGGATGGCTGAAAACAGCCATCTTCTTAATTTGCTTAGCAAACGGTATACCATTACCTCCATCTATACTTTACACTTTACACAGACACTAAGGACTCTATTTTTATACCTTCATACTTTATATAGTATCGTCTCTATTTGTACAAATCTATCTTGCTTCTGTTGTTACTTCTGTATAGTTTGTATATCTGCTACTGGATGCCTTGAATTTCCCTCTGGCATCAATAAAGTATCTATCTAATCTATCTATCTATCTATCTATCTATCTATCTATCTATCTATCTATCTATCTATCTATCTATCTATCTATCTATCTATCTATCTATCTATCTATCTATTTCATCTGTGCTCTAGTCGAATTACTGCTGTAACAGTAGATCTGCTGATGTTGGGCACAAATGTTGTTCCAAATCTCTTTTGATAAAAGTTGTCTCTTCTCTCCTTTGGTTCTGTCCTCCTCCAGGTCTAGCAATACTGGTTCTTCTTCTTACCCCTCCTCCGCCACTGGCTCTCACTCTCGTCCTCATTCTCCCTGTTCCTCTGCTTACCCCTTTCCCTCAATGGGCTCCCATTCTCTTCAACGCTCCCTGTTCCTCTCCACTCAGCAATGCATGATGAACTGAATTAACTCAACCATTGGTGTCTTCTGAGGGCACAGTGCTCAGAAGGGGGCAGAGTGAAACACCTACTTCTCCAACATAAGCTTTCATTATGAACATACAATTTACAAGTTTGCCAGATGAAAGCTTCTTTATGTTGCTGTTTCAGAGAAGTAACAGTGTGGCATGCTGGAGGAATAAATCTAAATAATATAAATCGGATAACAGTATAGTTGCTTTGCAATGCGCAACCATAATTAATATTTTATGATACAGCTGCAATGTTTTGTGACGTACAGAGTGTAACAGAGTTTGGGAACCACAGGTCTGGTGCAAAGACCATCCCTGTTACAAGAGACCCTTACATGGACTTCTAATAAGGAAGACATTTCTGATAGTATGTTAACCCTAACTGATGTTAAAGCTGGTACACATAAACATTTTTGGCCATTTTAGCAAAAATACAGACCTTTTGTGTAATACAGAAGAGATTATAGAGCTGTCTGCCATTCCTATGAAGTGACTGAAACCTGATTATCACAATCAGTGACCTTCTCACAGTCCTAGAAAGATGTTTTTTCTCTCTTTCTTCTTTTCCATTGGAAA
The DNA here is from genome assembly GCA_024036415.1 of Prochilodus magdalenae. Classification (NCBI taxonomy): domain Eukaryota; kingdom Metazoa; phylum Chordata; class Actinopteri; order Characiformes; family Prochilodontidae; genus Prochilodus; species Prochilodus magdalenae. The sequence continues at coordinate 150,594 of JAMWET010001656.1, read as the reverse complement.
TCAAAACGTGATTGGCTGATTCACTTTTTGTGTTATTAAGTCTATCTAACGTCCTGCTTCTGGAGGTTTACCCAATGGAAGAACTAGCTTGGCTGTATAATGCCTAAATATCCTGATTGGACAGTTTCTGTTGGGTGTTTAAATACTGTAAACTATTTGATTTGCTAATATTAGCAGGGTTTAAATACAACATTTCTTGAAGCTGAACAAAAAATCTTATTGTAGCTTTAACCTAAAAAAGCATAGAGCAGCTTTAACCTGCGTAGCCACACAAATGCACACACACATGCACTCATCACCCATCCTATTTCTATGCTCTAATAAGAGGGCTTGCAGGGGGTCATTAAGAGTGTCCCTGAGGGCCCATGCATCTGCCCCTTCAATAAATCATGCTGAGTATGACAGCACCCCCTATTCTAAATGCACGTGCATCCTCACCCCTTTACGATGAAAGAATAAGAGGTAATAAGCTACCCTCTAATCTGTGCTCACATACTCTCCTGTTAGCAGGTGAATCAAAGCCTGTCTTTGTAAAAAAAAAAAACCTCTTTGAATAATCTCACTGTCTGTCAACTTCTGATGACTAGCTGTCAAAGTAGACAGACATGCAAAGAGAGCTATCCTTTGTTGAGCAGAAATTAATCAACCAGGCACCTTGATTTAACTTTAGCTCAAGTCACAAGTCACAATACTACAGAGCCTAAAAAAGAAATCCAAATAGGACAGGGGTCCTGAAACATTCAATCTCTTACACTGGGACAAATAAATCTAATTTGGTGATTGCAGACTTTGTTAGCAATCTCTCTTTATTCTTTTGGCTGCCATGTATTACATCTCAGTATTACGGTGCCACCTTTACAAAAGTCCTGCTTCATTTCCCATTTTTTGGGACTCTCAGTGAACTCTAAGTGCTAGTATTATGAAATAGAAATTCATAACAACAAAAGCTTAACTATGAAGCTGTGCTGAAGCCTTTAGCACTTATTTTCTGTTGCATCATTTACTACGGAGTTCAAAACCGCCTCTGTAACAACAGCTGAAACCCTGCATATCGAGTGCCTCTTTAAATATGTTTCCATTGCCAAACAGCTGCACACAAGCCTTAGATCAGAATTTACAATGTTAAGCATCGGATGGAGTGGTATATAATTCAGGAGCAGTGAAAACATGTTCTCTGAAGTGTCAAATTATGCTTCACTATCTAAAAGTCTGATGGATGAATGAGTTTGGCAGGTGAATATTACCTACTGCAATGCATAGTGTCTTCAGCAAAGTTTGGTGGAGGAGGAATAATGGTCTGGGGTTGTTTTGCTGAATTAATCACTTCATTCAAAAATACACCATAATTTATATGAACCTAATTTTGACACACATATACAAACTGTATACATGTAGTTTTTGCTCCTTGATTGTTAGGTTTCAGTAACTGTGTGTTGTTTTTAATTTTACAGTGTAAGCAATCATACACAGACTGTAATGCTTCAACATACAGAGGCATTTTAGAAAATTATATGCTTCCAACTTTTGTGGCAACAGTTTGGGGGAAGCCCTGTCTTCTTTCAGCATGACTGTTCCTCTGTGTAAAATGTGTGTTTCATAAAGACATGATTTAATGAGATTGGTGTCAAGGAACTCCAGTGGCCTGCACCCTGACCTCAACCACACTAAACACCTTTGGGATGAATGGGAACATTGATTGTGAGCCAGGCTTTCTAATTCAAATTCAGTAGTGTCTGAGCTCACAAATGCTCTTTTGTCTAAATGGACAAAAGTTATTCTAGACATGGTCAAAAATGTTGTGGACAATCTTCTAAGAAGGTCAACTCCAGATTGTCCAATTCTCCAATTGAAGATTGTTAATAGCCTAAAGCACAGATTATTCTGTGTTGTACACAGAACAACTAATAACAACTAATGCATGGGACATGCCGGGTATAGAGAAAAAAAAAGCTTAATAAGTGAATCAGCAACTAGCCATTTTAAATCCTTGCGAGTAAAGGGCGTTGTGCATCCTGAGGGCATGCAGTTTGACATGTGCCAAAAGAACCATGCTGTGCTAATAAGAGGGACCTGCACACAGCCTTTCCCCAGTAGGCGCACCCTTGCTGGGCTAAGTTGCCAGGGATGTCTGGTATGGTAAAAAGTCATGTGTGGCATGTAGATCATGCAGCCAGGAGTAGAAATCCAATGACGAAACATGGTAAGAGATTTACTTTGGGGAGAAAGTGCAACTTCTAACTAGGAATTGGTGTGTAAGAGTGTGTACTGTCACTGCAGGAATATGACTTTGGTTTGCACAAAAACAAATGGCGAAATTAAAAGCTTGATCCAATCTAATCTTATCCTAAATCTCAAGACATGAGTTAGTAACATGGTCTTGTAGAGGTTATTAGTCTTGTGTGTCTAACGGATCAAGCCCCTAACACTAAGTGATACATTAGTCAACCTGAAGTAATACATTAACAATGATAACAATGCTTAGGTTATATTAAGTAAATATATGACACCTACATGTTTACATGTTAAGTACATATGTAACAGTCATTACATATCTATATAACATTAGTTTACCATTGTTAATGTATTACTATGTATTACTTCATTTAATTTAGTCAACACTTAATGTTATGTTACCTCCCCTTTTAAACATGTCAGGTCAATTTAGTACTTTTATTAGAGAGAAATAATTTTCTCCTGTGCTCAGGCAGAACACATTGCAGAAAACCAAGACCAAGTGACCCCATTAGGAACTAAGTGATTACCTTATGTGCACCTTGACCTCTTTTACTGTTCTCATTTCTCCATGTCATGGGGCACCAATACCCAAAACTGTACAAATATACACAGTATATTCACTTTGCACACACTTCAGCTAAAAAACCACACAGAATTCAGTGAAAAAGCTTCCGTTGAGAGGTTATTATAGAACAAATCATTTTTAAATGTAGAAGAAAACCTACTTAGGATACACAGTTTGAATTTGTATGTTGTTGTAAATCCTAGGAAAACAAGACGTGTAGAGTCAATACAACTTAAAAAATATGATTGCAATGCAATATGGACAAGATATGCTGCTAACTAAAGAGGCTGAGGATGTACCACATCAGTGACTAAATTGTGTGACAGATTTGACAGAGTGACAGCATCAGAATCAGGTTTATTGGCCAAGTAAATATACACACAAGGAATTTGTTTTCTGCAGTTTGTTTTAAGATGACAGTGTAGTACCTAATTTTCTGGAAGTGTGAGCACGCATAATATTCAGAACATTCTACACTGCAGCAATACACAAGTATAGGAACACTGATTTATTTAAATGTATTGCATTGTGTGTTGCCATTTTATAAAAACTTTGTGGCCTGTTTCTCTTGGCTTATTGCTTTTTTTTTTTTAAATAAACATCTATCATAACAAATTAAGGCTAATAGTATGTGAGTAGGTCAGTAGTGTTGTCCATGGAGGCATACAGCAATTACAGTATGCTGCAAATGCATGTAGTTATTAGATTTTTAGTAAATGAATACATAAAAAATGTATGTATTATTATATGCTTTCCTTTGTTTAGCATTTCCACCTTTTTGCTTTTCCTTATAGCTTCTTTTTAGGAGACTTGCTTTCAGACCAAAGATGGTAAGAGTTTAGACTGCTTGATGACTTTAGTGTAACAAACCATTTCCTGAGATCTATTATGGGATTATATTTCGTTTCCTAGAGAATCCTTTGACAAATGTTCAACTTTTCCAGTGCATACATGAACGTACACATGAATGAGGATGTTCAGCACAACGTCAGTCAATGTTAGATGTATATAAATCCAAGATATTAAACATACTGCTGTTTTAAGCATTGGATTTAGTTATTTAGTTATTAAGTTGGTCATTACTGTTTTTACTACGTTATTTTGTACAAAAGTACTTTGTGTAACTTGTGTAACTTGAGCAGACACCAACAGAACTTGAGAAATTTTGGGACTACAGTTATTTGTTTATAGTATAATTTCCCATAAAAGTCAGGAAATGTGTTGTGGGTGCAATATACTTGTTTATACAGACATTACTAGACTACTAGCAAGGAGTCACGCTATAAACCCTTACTCTGAAGCTGCTTTGTGTAATCATCACCAATGACATCAGACAATAGCAACATATTATCTATAGATCTCCTCAGTGTGAAGTCCTGATGTTCCATGCTTCATTTGAATGAGTATAACAGGATAGTGAAAAAGCACAGTGAACTGCTGTGTCTATTTTTATCTCATGACCAACACAATCAAATAACACAGATTTGATCTACACATTTTCTCTTACTCATTTGTTCCCAGATACAGAGTCTCACAGTCATCACAGTCTTTGCTGTGGGAGGCTTACCCCCTGTCTGGACATAGTCATGGACTGCACATTAGTGTGTATGTGTGTGTGTGTGCCTGAGTAACCAGCTTGTTCCGTCAATGGGCATCTGTTTCCGATCTTAGTAAACTAGCTAGAAGAATACTGATGATGAAGCCTGGGCTGTAAGCTTGTACCTTGGGGGGGGGGCAAAAGCTCTCTTGCCACCGACTGTGGGAACTCTTTCTTCTCCAGCCATCCTGTTGGGGCAGCCATTGTGTAAGGCGAGCTAAGCCGGGTCTCGTGCCGACTCCCCAGGAAAGTGACTCATTAACCAAGCTGGAGGTCCACTGAGACAGTGAGGGCAGAATTCCTTGACTCAGGCTTGCACTCTCCCTGCAGACGCACGAAACACAGGCTGTGCTTAGAACATAGACCTTATTCAAGTCTCAAGCCATTAAAGTAAATTACCCACACTCATAGACACAAGCACACACACACAGTACACTTTGTAGGGTAATAGGGTAATGGCATACCATCCACAGCCATGGTCTTGTTCTCACTTGGTGGGTCCAATGGCCGTTTCTCGACTCTCATCACTCTGCACAGGTATCTGTTAGCTGTTATGTAACAGTATTGGCAGTTAGTGTTCTCCTCCAAGCATCTTCGCCTGCCCAATATTGTTGTGTTAGTGGCTGTTTGTGCAGTTGCTGGCTTCACACGATATGGAGTAATCATGTGCTAGCCTTCATACGCCCAGCTAACCCATGGGAAAACCACATTACAATGACTAGGGCTTGCCCGGTGTCTGGTTTTGAAACCCTTGAGCTCTGTATTCCAGTGGGGACTATTTGGGACTATTGGATGTCCAAATCTCGCTTCAATCATCCTTTCTGTGTGTTTATTCTAGTTAAAGTAAAGTGTGGTTGTAGCCCTATCAGTGCTCCTTCCCTCCCTTTCTTTTCTTAGCTACACACAAACATGCACGCAGTATTTTAGCTTTCCAGAATCACAGTGACGTCACCCGATGTGAAAGTGGGATTTCAGTGGTAATGCGGGTGCATTCTGTGGCTGCTCTCAAACAGCATGTCAACCTACTACACCACCATTGATGTCAAAAACAATTTGTTATTTAAAATGGTAGTATATGTAAACTGAGACAGGTCTTTTGTATAGGCAATGGCTACGTTAAGGTGGGGTACAAGATGAAATGAAAAGTGAAGTCATTATTTTTTTAAGCTCTGTAAAATGTAACTTACATCATGTACAGCAATTAAACATGTTGTTTTCCCAAGTGTTACACAATGCCAGAAAAGGCTGAAGAACATTCCCCTCTAATAGAAATACAAAAACAAGAAGTATTAAAAAAACAAAAAGTATTAGAAAAATAAAGAAAATAAAATTAAAAATATCTAAACAGTACAGATATGGCAGTTTGTTGATGTCTGGCATATAAGATGGTTACTAAACAAACATCCACACCCAAAAATCTGACTAAACTGGAGAGAAAACTGGGTAAAAATAAAGACAATATTACTATAAAAAATGTTTGCATTAAAAATAACGCCTGAAAAAACAGACTGAAAAATTAACATCAGCCAGGCCCTGGTAGGAACTCCTAATGATCTTAACCTCCTGAGACCCCAGCATCCTGATATGAGGAGATTACATTTCTGCTTCTCTGCACCATGATACTTTTTTTAAACATTGATCCTTTGACCGCATATGAGGACATTGTTTTTACCAAAACAACTTCTTGTACAAAGACAATGTTTAGATTTTATACTTGTCACAAATAGCTAGGAGAAATAAAAATTACACACCAAGCAAGTCGGGCCTTAGGAGGTTAAACCTGAAAAAAAAAAAACACTGCCACGCAAGAACCTACTCCTTATGGTTATCCTTGAATCACCCCTCAGCCTAAATCATATCAAAGAGACAATGTGGTATGTGACTAGAAACACCTGGAGAAGACGGAGCTCACAGGGAGCACACCTGCTAAATTCAACATCCTCACCTGCTGAGGAAAACCTGAAACAGCATCAGAAATCTTCCTCGTCAACGTCTAGTTTTGCTGCCATGAATCTCAACATCTTTCAGATGTTGGTGTGAATAGAGCCAACTTATCAAAATCCTTTCTCAACAAACTTCCTTTTACAGTAACTGCAAGTTCTTGGATGAGAACCTTGAGTGTGATATAAACTTTCAGATTTTGTTGATTTAATGCAAATCTTCAAGTTGATTGATTGGAGCAAACACGGCTGTCCTTCATGCAATGCCCTCAAGTTGTACAACACGAAGTGAGGCTTCATGAACAAAGCTTAATGCGTTACAAGAAGAAGCATACTTGGGAGCAAGAATCCTTTTGCAATATGTTTCTAATCATAAACTCTCACTCTTGTGCTCTCACATCCCTCATGAGCCTTCAATAAACAAGTGACTCTGACTTTGCGCCTTAATGTCATTAACTTTTTCGTTTACGTTTTTTGTAAAATTTTTCTTTCTTGCCTACATCAGGATTTGGAAGTGAGTAACATTACATTTCACAAATCTGTGATTTTGTACTCTGGGGTCCGACCTTTTGTTTTTCAGTCACGGAAGGCGGATAAAGAATAAAGCTAGAACACAAAATGTCTATGGAAAAACAGGCAGAAGGTATTACTTTTCTTTGTGGATTCTCAGCCTTGACCTGCTTGTTCAGAGGACTAGTGGCCGTGAGAAAGAGCCATTGGTTGGGTTCAGAAATCAAGCAAGTAGAGGTGATCTAACCCTCACTCCCCCTGCCCTCTCTTCCACCCCTCCCAGGGTTCATTTTCAATGAAGTCAGCACAGCCTGCACTGCAACTGAGAAAGATGGAAGCAATTAGGCCCAAGCCAGGCACGGGAACGTTTAGCTTTTAAAAAGCAAAGCTCAGGGAATGAAAGCTGTCCCATGTCTACGCCAGCCAAACCATTGATCAACCATTATGAGCTCTGAGAAACATGTGAGACAGGGAGGTGATGTGGGTTAAGACATGGTGTAGAGGAAGAGTTTGCTTTACTGTGGCATGCGACTCTGTTTGGGTGGAGAACTTTAGCTTTAACCCCAGATGACTGAGAAGTTGTGGTATACTGATGTCTGGGAATATGAGAATGTTTTACTAAAACTCATTTCAGGATCTTCTGAACATGCTAAAAGGGGATTTCCATATATTACAATTTAAGTTTTTATATTTGATAAATTATTATTAATTATTAACTCATTAAAAATTAAATTAATTTAGAGCAGTTTGATGAAACAGACTTTGGTGGTGATGGGAACAAGGGGTTGAATATAGCCATTCTGTTCATGATTCAAAATAATAAGCAAACCTAGTTGGTTCTCTTGAGTGACTGATTAGCCTTGCCTAACCCATTATTCCATTAATCCATTATTTTTTTGGCACAGAACAATATTGCAGAAATCAGGGAGTACATTCGTTTGTCATATATTTGAATTTGTTACCTCTTCATGTAATACCCCAGTTCCAAAAAGTTGGAAGTTAAATGCTAATAAAAACAGAAAGCAGTAACCGAGATGTGTAACCGAGTGGCCGAGAAGTGCAAAAAAAAATATTTAATTTCAGAAAACAAAATAACAAAAGTGAAACTAAATTTATAAGATGTGAAATAATTAACTAGTACTGAAATACATCCACAAACTATGAATTCTGACAGAAAGGACAGGAAGTGCTTTTTTGTAATTTTATTTTCTGAAATGTGTTTTGCACTTCTCGGCTACTGTAAAGAGATTTAATTTAAAAACATGTTTTACCTTTTTAACCTTTGGGACTGAAGACACAAAGCGACCTGGTTCTCAAGCCATGAAATGCGATGAAGGTCCTTCATGGGCCATCATATTTTAAGCTTAATAAGGTACCACACATTTTAATGGGAGTTATGCAGTGCAGGCACCAACTAATAATCTTGTCTGATTATAAAGGCATGCTGTTGTAACACATGCAGAATGTGGCTTGAAGTAAGCCTGGGTATCCCTGAAAAAGATGTCATTAAGAAGGCAGAATATGTTGCTTCAAAATGAGTTCAGTGTTAAAGGCGCCTTTACAGATCCCCTCTGGCTTTTGAACTTTTCTGGTTTCAGTGGCATTCAGACCATGCTGGTTTCAATCTGTATGATCCTATTCACAAGGTCCATTATTTCTTTGTTTCCATTTAGACCACAATACAAGCTTTTACTGTGTATCTGTCCTTTTCAGACAAGCCCATAGAATTCAACAGGAATTCTGTTTGCTGTGGACCACTTGGTCACAATCTTAACTTGCATTTATTAACTCGTGGTGTTTATAGATAAGGGTTTGTCCTATCTCTGATGCAGTAATATCCATCACAATGCAGTGCCATCTGAGCGGTTAAAGGTCTTGGGCATTCGGTTAGCAATAGCTTTCTGTGGTGTAACATTTAGAACATTTTGGATGTCTGGTTCGTATCACCACTACTGTGAACAACTCCCACTTGTTAGGTTTTTTTAGAATGGAATATTTCACATCAAACGACTTTTTAAAATGTATTTATTTATTTATTTTTTACAAATTATCTATATAATTATGCAGATTTATTTTTTTATCCATGTAAATCCCTTCTTCAGTCCAGTGTGCACTGGTCTAGCATAACACTAACTTTCTAATGATTTACACACTCTTAAAGACATGCATAAAACATTTGGAATCATTTGGAAGGATGAAAAGCCACTTTTGGTTCCCTAAAGAACCATCACATTATTTAAAAATATCAGTATATTAGAGTATGATTGTTTTGTTTTGTTTTATTTTCAGGAATGTGCTCTTCTAGAATAAGAACTGACAAGCCAAATGAACCATTGTGAATGTGAGAACGTTCTAGAAACTCCCAGTGATCACACACAGGTCTGGCATGCCAGCTGTTTGGATTTGTTTGTGTTTATCAGAGAACATTGAGTCGGTGTGTTCTGGAGTTTACAGGCATTGCCACTTTAGGCTATGATGACATCACCGTGTTTCCTGGGTTTTGTGAATGTTTATACAACTTTCTAACTCACTCTCTCTAATACTTTCCTCACTATGTCTCATTTCATCCACCCACTTCCCTGCTTTCTCTCCCTGCCGTTCTTTCATGGGACTTTATGGTTGTTTTCAGTTCCTCTATCTGGCTCAAGGCAGAGGTCACTGGTTCTGTTAGCGTCAGTATGAGAGTTGTCGAGGGCCCCTCCCTGAATTCCCCAGCCCCAGCCCAGTGCACTCTCTCAGAGCATGACGTGGTGTTTCAGCGAAGCATGTCGACACACACTCAACCACCCTAGCAACCGGACTGCTCATTCACCAAACCTCCAGTGACAGCTCGATCATATGTTCCAGACTCCAGTCAGAAGCCTAAGCATTCTGGGGAGAGGGAGAGCAGTGGAGGTGTGTGTGTGTCTGTGTTTTACTAAGTGTGTGTGTGTCGTTGGACATGACAGAGGCCTGCCGGAGCCCGGGCAATGACAGCTTCTGTGGCCATGTGAATCTCCGCTGGGGCAGAGTGCCAAATCTCTAATGTAAACCAGACCTTTGGCAAGACAGGGAGCAACTTTTTACAGCATAGGAAAGAAAGACACTGGGAGAAGAACATGGGTCTCCCCCATGTACTCTTTGTACTCTTTTGACACAGCTGGACAAAATCACATACTCTGAGGTCATGTTTTAGGAGACTGGTCCCAGAAATTTGTCACTTCAACTCATTCGAATTCGTTTAGACCAAGTAGTCAGGACATTGGTCTCTTCTCTGTTGTACCAGTCAAGGTAGCTTATAACTTCCATAACACCATTGGTATGCCACATGAATGTCTTTCATATGGTTTGAATTGAGTAGAGCTTTGTTGATAAGGCAATGGCTAAAAATGCTCTCTCACTCAGCACAATGCTAAGAAGAGCTCTGCGGTTCATCTCAGTCGTGTGACAGTAATATGCATGCCCAAGTTGAGAGCTATTCCTGTCTCATGCACTTTGCTGCAGTGATTGACAAATGGCTGATGACAGGCATGGCAAGTGAGAAGGAGGGTGATATGTTTCTATTCTTCTTTAGAGAAGCAGAAAAATGGAGTGCAGCATTTGGTGATCAGACCATCTAAGACCATCTAATAAAGAAGCTTATTCTGGATAAAAGTAGCACGGAAGCCAAACAACAGCCAACAAGCAGCTTGTAAGAGACATAAAGTGGGTGGAAACTTTGGATCAGATGATTCACAATCATAAATCTGTGACTCATGTTTCCCAAGACTTTTTTTAATGGGTAATTCCCGACCAACCCCCACACCAGTCCCAGCATCACCATTCTCCCTCGCTTTTCCTGCTTTGAAGTAGTCATAAGCTGCACATCAGATAAGGTAATTGTGCCTAAATGTCATGCAGTTATTCTCAAGCTGACCTTCTCACCAAGGTCAGCATTTTCAAACAGAGCCCAGCAACATCTCCAGCTCCTTTAGTTCATGTGTTACTTGCTGTCTGCTTTCTGGAATGGGATGACCCTGGGCTGTGTTAACAATGTGTGACTCAAAGTATTAATTCAGCACACACCTTGAGTCACTTTCAGCTGAGTAATTTGGGGAGTACACAGATGACCATAAATGGTGCTGCCTTGGTTAATTTGAGAACAAACATTTGCATGCTTCTGTGATGAGGGGCTAATCACTCATATAAGTACACAAGTCTAATATCCTGTATACAAGCAGTTGCATTTGGATGAGACAGTTTTACAATGAGGTGTTTAACAGGATCTTGCCATTAGGGTATCCGTCAAGGACAATACAAGCAACACCTAAAATATATTACAGTATTTACAGGTGCTCTGTGTTCATTTCATAAACAGTAGGATGTTTTATAAGGCCAAACAGAAACATCTCTCGGACAAAACTTTGTATGTGGGTATTATACCAAATTTTTAAATTACTTTAATTACTGTTATACATGAAAACATTAATCATAATAAATGACCACCAGAAGTGGTGATGAAATCAATAAGCAACAGAAAAATCCTTTGGAAAAATATTACATTATATAATCTGGAATGTATTCATTGTTTGGTGCTCTCAATAAAACTAAAAGCTTCTTTGATGAAGTGATTGTGCTGTTTCAGCTCCTCTGTGAACCCTGTTGATCATCTCTATTTTCAGTGTGCACAATAATTAATTGTTGCTATGCACAATTTGTCAGCCACTCTCCACCCCACTGGTTAGTGAAAAAGGACCACCTGTGGACCACCACTACCAGCATATAATTTGTATGGGGTATGAAAAACTTGGTAGTAGAATGCTATTGTGATGTGCACTGGGGTACCCATCTAATTGGGTTGTCCCAATGAAATATCGTGTAAATGATCACTGTTAGAGAAACAACTATCAGTTGTCACTTAGTAGGGCTTGGAACCATCCCAGCCTACTTGTTGGCAGGAACACAAAATACTTCATTATTATCCAACTGCCAGTTCATGATTCTGATACACACCATTTGTTTTGTGGGTGCTTTGTGTGATCAGTCACAAACAAGCAGGTTTAGTCCATGCCTTGGAAGCCCAATAAGGGAAGAGATGTGAATGTCTGACTTGCTAATGTTTCCATGCATTTTATTCAGTCCCACATGTTCTCTGGCTCCCTAGTAGAGTTGTGAGCTCAGAAATTTGGACCGCAGTGCTTGCAGAAACACGCAAGAAGATGTGTTCAGTACGATTTGGCCAAGTCATTTCTCAGCAATAGAAATCTAAATAAAGCCTGACATTCATTACCATGTAGCTTGTGGACAAGCTATTGAAGGCCACAACACCAAAAATGACAAAAAAGATTTGAACACTTTTGCCAATATCTGCCACGGGCTCAAAGCGATGCAAGTAATTTACTTTAAGATGCAGTGACGCATCAGCTGAAGCATTCTTATGAAAACATGATGGCATTCCACTACACAAAGACAGGAAGTGCTGGAAGCTTTTTACAGAAACATGGAATGAGGAACATTTACAGCTGGCTCTTTTCATTGATATGCATGCGTATTTTTGTTCTCTGATTCCAATCATAATGGTTTTAGGCCTCATTTGCAACTCATTTGAACCTCTTTAGTAACTCAAGACGTATGTCTGGAAGTTAACTGCAGCTATTTTAATTATTCATATTTTACTCATGCATAAAACTGCTGATTGACCAAGCATATTGTTTGCACATTGCTCCCTTATGAACCTGATGCCCTCTAGAACACAGGGTTCTTTAATAATGAAAAACATGCCATTCCACATTTTATTAACTTCATCGACAGCTTTTTTGGTTTAAGGCGTTCCTCCGCATCAGAATGTCTGACAGGCTGTGGATGCCTTTGTGAATGCTTGATTTCTCTTCTTCTCTTTTCTCTCTTTTTATCCATGCTGGGTGAGTGCTTAGCATTCAAACCTAATGAGCACCTCACTTTTAATGAGCGTATGCTGTGAAACCCATATCTGGCACCTGGGATGTCAGGCTGTAGTCATGTAGAATCACAACAACGTAGCCTTTACTGTATTGTACTTCTATGTTGATTGGGCTTATCAAGGCTTTTGTAAGTTGAATCTGAAGGAAAAATGAATCACTGCATGCCAACCAGGAGTTGGCACCAAAAACTTTGTAATGGCTAGTCAGTAGGTAATATTATCTAATGCTATTTTAATCAGAGGCGAGGCCATTCCAGCAGGAGGAGATTCTGGGCCAAAGTTATGTTTTAGTGCAGGCATAGGGAAAAATGTGCCTTAACATTCAATTTATAGGGTGACACAACCTGTGGAATTCATACAGTCCCTCCATACAGTCCCTCCTCCTCCCTCTTCAAATCTTACCTGTCTACAAGAACAGTTGCAAGTAGAACATTAAACTTCCTTCCTTTACTTGGCAAGAGCTGCCTTACAGCAGTAGAAAGGAACAGCAATGTTAACTGTTATTTTACTTTATTTATTTTGCCTTTTTATATCACTTCACCGCCGAATGGTTAACTAATTTTAGTTAATTTTGGAATGTTGTTAACCAAAAATTGTACGTATTGCTTCTTTAATAAGTTTGCAGGTAAGTACACAACCTGTTTGTATCCTTGCCTACTAACGGGTCACTTGTGAGGTGCAGAGTTTACAAGCCACTGTGAAATAATGATGCTTGTTTCAAGAGATAAATAAAAATAAATAATGAAAATAAATAAATGAAGTGAAATCGCATGTATTTACAAACAGTGTTTTTCTGATAGTAAACATGCATGCCTCGTTCTATCAGCTATGGTTGAGTATAAGTATAACTCATTGTTTTGAGATTCTTCCACAAATTACAACTTAAAAGTCAGAGGAAAATTGAAGCAAAACTAGGTAGTGAGAGTTGCTCAAACTTCAGTAAATCACGTGGAATATCTAATCAGTCCCACATGTCTTTTTACATAACATGCAAATACAACGGATTTGCCCCGAGTACATCTGTGACTCTGACTCAACTCTTCAGATGGACTGGTTTGGTCTAACAATCACCTAGACACCCATTTTGGTCGGTGTGTTATAACAGATCTCTCAAGTTCCCATCTGTTTGTTTATGAGGATCGTCTTTGGCTTATTTTCTCAGTAACTCAACCATGTGAAGTGACCCAGGATGTGTAAAACCTTGTTTTTTCAAACCACCAGACCTCAGGTTCTTCAAACCACCCCATTGCTTTCCACTCATTGCTGGAAGGTATCACTTTCCCAAGCTCTCCACTCACCCTCTCAGGAGGAAGAAGAGTGTTGCCTCGACACACTGTTGACTGTCCTGCTACCGAAGGCCCTATCAAAGTAAATAGCACGAACTTCACTGGAGCTAATAGTCCTTTGTGGCATCTATATAAGGCTCTCTGCTGCAGGTCACCCCTTAACGACTGCACTACTTTAACGTTAACATGGACTTATAAGGAAGATCCTGTCACTGGAGAACTCAGTCAGTTAGGGGTTTATGAAGAAATGTGGTGCGTCACCAACTAGAACACTGTGCTTCGGCTGCTGACATTGTGTTATGTTATGTTATAATGATGGTGACCTTTTGCTGTGAGTGCCAACGTTTCCCTCCCCAGATACAACGTTAGCCCTGCCTGAACAACGTCTGCACAGGATACAAGGAACAATAACCGGATATGGACAGAGCATAAAATCAGTGAGATACAATTACAGACTAAATAATAAAGCATTAAGGCGTCCATTGGTCAGCTTCCTCTGTGAAAGTCTTGAGTATATGAAAGATGTGAAAGCTACAAGCACAAGCTGATCTGAAATGATCCAAAAAGAAGTTTTTTAAACTGCCCAGCCACAACAACCATGTATGTTTTTAATAAAAAGTGGCCATGTGAGTAACATATCTGTGATCAATCATTACACTTTATTGTTTGCTTGGTGGTTTGTTTATGAAGAGACTGAGTGTAAAATGCAAATCCACATACATGTTACTTTACATTTGCTTTATTCAAACAGAATAGATTTCATTTAAAAGATTTAGTTTCTTGTGGGCTGCAGCCTCGCAAGCTCTGTCATGCTTAAAATAAAAGTGACACACATATAGCAGACTACGTGTTAGGGTCACTCAAAGTGAAACTAAAGCTGAGCTTGGATGGTGTTCACACACATTTATATATACATACATACATATATTATATATACATATATACATACATACATACATAAACGTTTTCTAAGCCACATGGGTTGTTTTGCAAAAACTCTCAGCCATTTTAAGCTAGTCAGCTCTTTATCCTCTATAGCTAGCGTTACTGCCTTACTTTTACAAGTTAACATTTCTAACTT
This sequence comes from Prochilodus magdalenae, assembly GCA_024036415.1. Classification (NCBI taxonomy): domain Eukaryota; kingdom Metazoa; phylum Chordata; class Actinopteri; order Characiformes; family Prochilodontidae; genus Prochilodus; species Prochilodus magdalenae. Next base: position 135,463 of record JAMWET010001656.1, on the reverse strand, counting down.
CAATTGGTTTAGACATCACCTGTTCATATATATATATATATATATATATATGTGTGTGTGTGTGTGTGTGTGTGTGTGTATATATATATTTATATTTAAAATATATGGACAGTATAAAATGCAGTTTGTAGTTTGTATCTCTACACAGTCTGCATGACTAAACTACAGCATTTGTTCAAACCACAGGTGGTATGTCAGTGTATGTATGTCCTTGTGTCCCATGTAATCTCTGGGAAGAACGTGGGTGTGGGAAGACAGTTTGAGTGTGTATGTGTGCGTTTGTGAAGGGGCTTATTCCCCTGTGCACACTCCCCCCCAAACCCACCCCCCCAAGTGCAGATTCACTGCCTGCCTGCATTCTACATATGTGCATGCTCTCACACACGCTCACACACACTTTTTATGGCCACATTCCTTCTCAGTTGGACCTCAAGACTGCTTCATTGCAAGGCTGGCCCAATAAGAAAACACAGAAGGGGGTCAGAGGGTGAACATTACTCTAAGAGCCAAATAGGCAAAGTAAATACAGCATTACATGCTCAGTAGCACCTCAGTGGAGGACAGGTCTGGAGGGTGGCCTTGCTAGCATTATTGTAACTTGTGTTTAAATGTGGTGTCATGAACTGGAGTTAAGGGTTAACTGCGAAAATGGCAGCACATTCCCCTTTTATTTACTCATTTACTCAACTACCAGATAGGAGGCTATGTAGGCAAATTATTTCTTTTAACTAAACACATATAAGTACATGTGAATGCTCATTAGAGTTAAGATATTATCGTCAAAAAGAATAAAAAAGGCAGCCATCTTCGATTTAGTAACATTTTATCAGGTAATCGGAAGCTTTGTCTATTGATCCAATGGTCCATTGTAAGACAACACTATATAGCATAGCATAGAGCAACAAGGTAGGATATTGGGCAGTGCCTCTGCTCTCCATACAGTTTGCTGAGCTTCACTTCCCTGGGCATTGCTACACCAAGACAATTTCTGACACTGAAGTTGTATACTCCCACGGTAAGCCACTCTGGACAAAATGATTTACAGAATGCATAAATAATATAAAAAAACCAAATATTAGACATATCAGCTGTGTAATCACAAGTTTGGGCCTAATGTAGGTAGCATGTAATATAAGCTTATAATGGAAATCTGACTTTTCTCAAACTGTGTTGACTTTTTAACTCATCTATAATAGACTTTGAAGCACACAGGGTTACAATGAGTGTTAATTTGATTAGAGGTGAAACATGTTAACACTGAAACCCTGCGAAAGTTTCAGGCGCAGAGCAGAGTTAGCTTAAACATCGATCCTAATTATACACTTCTCACTTCTGCCGATTTACATTCACGCACATACTCTGTCAACAATCTCAGTTTACTGTTAACCTCTGGTGCTCTCTGTGAAATGATGTAATGTGTTTTATGTGATTCCCAAAACACGAGCACTTGAGGTGAACATGGTCAAGGCAAAGAGGCTGAAGCCTTGAAAGTAAGCACTGTGGGCTTAAACCCACAGATTACTTCATATACGTGTTTTTTCTTTCTTACTGACCCAAGATTAGTTTTGGAATCACAAAGAGAACTGATGCTCTGGAATATGATCCTGAATGTTATCATACAATGTAATTGCCCACAAATGTGTTTAATAGTAGCTACCATCGGGAGATCAAGCAACAGAATGTTAGAAAAAATCATATTCCACAAAATGAAAAATTGTAATATACAAGTTTTCAGTGCATTATTAATTGCAAATGTGGTGAAAGGTAACACTGTTAGGACAGACTGTGTGTCATTGGCATAGTGGTAAATTTGTTGTTGTCAGCTAATTATAAAAATATAAAATTATAAAAAGATTTTTTTTCCTCTGATAACCTAATGACTACAAACATAAGAACACAAAAGAGCTGAATGCAGAGAGTAGCGTGCTGCTTCATGTACGCCAATAAGGAACCATTAGGAACAGTTAGACATTTTGTGGCTCTTTAAAAAGAGGTTGTGAACAGTACACGCTTCTTAGTGTAGTTTCCTGCTGTGCACAGGAGACACTGTTAAACCTCTAACAGGCAATAAGCTTGGGAAAGAAAACAGTGGCCTGGTAACTTAACGCGGAAATGATGAGCATCATGGTATGACTCAATTAGGACTGAGGTCAGTTCCTTATTATATCTCAATTTAACTTTCTATAAACGCTAGACAAAAGCTAACTGGATCCCAGCTCTTACAACAGAGCTCCATCAGAGAATGATTAACATGCTGCACAACCTGTGGTCACTAAGCAATATGCATCTAGTAGCCGTCCATGTAAGACATTCCCAGTGAAAGAGAGAGAATTAAAAGGACTGTTTATATACATTTAAACTGTAAGGGTCTGTAGGTGGTGTCATATCTCACAGAAACTGCACATTGCTTTCATAAAGGTTAGTGAATAATTTACAGTAGTTACACTGTTGTTATTCAGTAATAATAAAATTATTTACAGTGATGATGATATGAATCAGACATTCAAAGTATTTAATGTCTTTAAAAGCAATGTTACCCCAGAATTAGTTCAGATGATCCTGTCTGTCATTTTAGACCTCTAGACATACCTCACATGTATTTCTTTTCCATATGATGTGGAATGATGTGAATAGCAATGCAGTCTGACACTTCTTCAAGGTGCAACTAGGGTGCATGTTATATACAAGAGGAGTAACTCCCTATTCATTTGTATTTGGGATAAACTTTGGACGAGCTGGGTTCTACAATCCTTTGGACATATAATAAACATAACTATATATGCTGAACAAAATAACTGCACACATTGCCGTCTTGTTTGACTATTTATAGACATCCCTAAAAGTAAAGATGACATAGAAGAACCACTTTCACTTCTCCAGGGCTTGATCTTGAAAGAACTTACTTTGTACAGGGGATTTATACAAAGTTAGTACAAATTACAGAGCAAAGAATCGTATTATGTCCTGTAAATCTAATGTAATCCGCTAACAAAGTAGAAATTGATTAGGTCAGCAGAATTTCTCATGGAAGACATTGATCTAATGGGATCACCAAGTATTAAACAGCTTCAGGAGAAGTGAAGCTGAGGTTGGCCCAAGCAACAAGAACAACACATCAACAATGAACCCACAGTCTTACCTTCCATTAGCACTAGCTGAAATGGTCTATAAATGTCTTAACATTCCTGTGTAAATAGGACTTTTATTCCTACAGTTCCATGTGAATTAAAGAGAGATTAGTCAATTTCATTGTGTTTCTTTTCCATTGCAGGCCCATTCCGAGACTTCAACAATCCCCTACCAGCCCCACAACCCTTTCCTAACCTAAATGATGACTCAGTCTGCCAACTCTCAATGTAACACACCGTTTACGGCAATCAACAGCAGCCCTCCCACCCTTCCTCTCTTAAAAGAGAACGGTTAAGAAAGACGGGAACGGGGGAGGGGAGGAATTCAGTACGATTGTGTGTGTGTGTGTGAGAGAGAATCAGCTGTACAGACAGGAAGTGAAGGCAGGTCTTTATGTTCAAGGTATTTTCTCTCTCACTGATACCTTTCACTACAGTATATTAGAGTTAGGTGACACACAGTCTCTGTGTGTTGCTACATATGTCTGTACACACATATGATTGTGTGCTCTGTTAAAAAGCTTGGGGCATGCTGCCAACACAAACCTGCACACAGCTCCACTTTCTCAGAGTACCAAGATACAGGCTTACTTTATCACAAATCTAAATTACTATTAAAAGAGACTAATCAAATATCGATACAAAGGAGGTGCAATTATGGTTTTTAAAGCAGACATTTGTTAACCATGTTGTATTACATAGTTTGCTCACTCAATGTAGAACTTGCTGCTTCTAAATAAATAAGTGTTTAATTCTGGCCATGTATGCCTGCTGTCCATTTAAAATAAAGGAAGATGGGCGAGAAACTTTGTCCATTTACTATAAAAATTTAACTACAAACGTTTTCTATATGGGGTTAGCATGTAAATTATGATAATGCATAAACCAACATTAACGGGATTTCAATTGCCACTGCGGCTAATTTGGGAGTGATCATAACAAAATCATCGAAAGGGTCTTCAATTCAGTGGGAAAAGCCTGTAAGGCAGTTAGAGTTTTATAGAATAGAATTCTATAGAAATATAACAAAATATTCAAAATTTCATTAATAGGAGCACGACACTGAACACAGGGACTGAACTATACCTATAGTTGCGAAGCTCACATAAGCATTTATCTAGTGGTCCTATGCTGACGATCAGTGTAGCTAGCATATGTGCTAGTGTGCCAGTAAATGTACTACAGCTTTAAACTATGGTAACCTTTAAGAAAAGAAAGCAAGAATGTACTCATGACCCACAGAATATCAAACTGACCAAAAGACTTGACATTTGATAAATGTTGATAATACTTTTTTATTGTTGGGACAGAAGGGAAGTTATTAGGCTCATTATGTGTAACTTAATGTATTGAAATATAGTAAGATTTCAAAACATACCATTTACTACCCAGTCCAAACAATTCATGCATGGAAACCAAGCTGTAAAAAGAGTTCATTATGAATTCTGTGATGTTACAAAAACATATTTACATGTGTCTGCTTATTCATAAGTGTTAGGTGGTATTTCAGCCAGGATTGCTGAAAGAGGCTCAAAATACACGACAGCCAATTGGAACAACAAGGTTAATTTAAATATACAGGTTGTAGAGGCACAGTAACAAAATCTGCTCCTTTAGTTAGAAGAAGGTTTCAATTCAATTTAAAATAAAAAAATACAAATTAAAGAGGATAAAGAGAGGTTGGAAAATGGTCACACCTTTTATGCAGGCCTTGTGTAAGCTTTGTTTGTCATAAAAGAAAAGTACATTGTCCTAAGCTCTACATGTACTAATAGCAAAACAGTGCATGTCCTTAAATATTTTAGATGCTTAACATTTGGATACAGGCCTAGGAACAGAAACCATTTGCCATTAGAATGCAAGATGGGGTGCCCAGTCCTATTCTAGGAGATCTCTGCCGTGGCAGTTGTGTACTAAAGCATGTATACTTGGAATCATTGTATGTATACTTAACCGTATTACACAATCAATCTTTTGTTGTCACACACTGGAATGTGAAGGGAGGGGTTATTCATGGCTCAAAAAATGTTAAAACATAGTGCACGCATAGGTGCTCCTATGATAGGTAAAAAACTAGAAACGCATATTTCCTGAAGGAAACATGGAATGGTTGCACAACTGGGTTCACACTTCCTGTTAGGCAGTTGCTAGGCTGTGGTTGCTTTGGGAGGACAGAGAGCCCAATAAATGACTCATAAAGCAGTGTGGGTCAGTATGGCTGTGGATTAGAGTTTGAGGATCTGCCCTGAGTAAATACATGTAGTTTGGTGACTGTAGATTAAACTAAACAATAGGTTTTAGGTAGGTGCAAAATTTAATGGAAGAAACAAAGGATGAAAAACGAGAGTGTGGGTCAGACCAACACTGAATGCGTGGTCAGGGGACAAGAAGTAAATAGGTGTATACTTTCACCCCTTCACTTGATATATTAAAAACTATGGGAGTGGTTAGCTGACAAAAACATCTCAACCAAGAAGAAGAAGATGAAGAAGAAGAAGGATATAAATCAGATAACAATGGCTGTATTTGAAATGGTAGTATGTAGCTACTGCATACTGCCCCCTGTGTGTAGTACAGTAAAACGTTTTGGCATACAGTGTAGCATACTAACACAGTCACATGACCATTTACCTCACATTTACCTCAGAACTGTTATTACTGTATGCACTGTTTAGAACTAGCTGCTGCTAACACTGCTCAGTTCACTTAAAATATGTTTAGCCTAGCTGTTGGCTTCCCCTGGTTATTTCATGCTAAAACTGAACCTCTAAAGCGAGTTCACCTTTTAGTAAACTGGATATTTTCACTTTCTGAGGCTCATTCTAATGAAAACATAACCCACTACAATCTCAATTCCCACATTTATTCTCAGTGCTGACTGCATTTTGCTCCCCAGCTTTACCCGCCACCATTTTCTTTGGCAGAAGCAGGCTGAGCTGGTGAGGCCGCAACAAAGACACCACAAAGACAGCTTCCCATGTACCCTGTATCTTCAATGCACTACATATTTTCAGTTTGGTCTTAAACTGCATAGTACACACTAATTTATGGCAGATTTAGTATTCTAACCTCTGAGCCAGTTAATCTAAGAGGCATGCATGTGAACATTAGCAAAATATAAATATTAGACAGAGACACTGGACTTAAGCTTTGTTCGAGGGTAACAGGGCTGGGCAGCCCCAATGTAGTACAGTTGAGATTATGTGTGTGTGTGTGTGTGTGTGTGTGTGTGTGTGTGCAAGAGAGTGAGGGTAAGTGTACAAGATATAGGTTCTATATTTATAACAGTTTCCCAGCTGTTTGGAGAACAGCATGAGCCACTCACTCTGTTTTTGTTGAGCCTCCTTCTGGTCACCATGGCAGCATGTGTGATGTTACAGTGGAGGCATGAGTGACCCCCTCCCCTTTGGGGGGAAAATTACTCTAAGGGAATGAAATGGACACAAACAGGTTGTGGGGAAACACAGCACTGTAAGGAATAAATGTATTTTAAATTCCAAAGGATATGCCGCCCATAATGATAACCAGCATGTCCTTGTTTTGGGATCTGTTAGCATTATGAAACTGAGACTGTTAACAGTGCTTATGGAAAAGAAACTAATTCCACAGGAATTTGTGAAGCACACTGGGGCAATTAGCCTAGTGTTTTATTATAGGGTTGTGTAAAAGTGTTATACAGGATTGGCAAACGTATGTGGACCATCACACCTATTTGAGCTTGCTGGGCAGCCTACTGCGAAACCATAAGCATAAATATAGAGTTGACCCTTCCTTTGCGGCTCTAACAGTCTCCACTCTTATTGAAATAGGCTTTTAATATCTTGGAGTGTGTGGTAATAATTATCTGTACGGTCAGACACTGGTTTGGAGTAGGCGTGGCTTGTAGTCAAACATTCTGATTCATCTCAAAGGTCTTTAATGGGGTTAAGCTCAAGGTTCCTCCACACCAAACTTGTCACACCATGTCTTTATGGAACTTAGAATCATGCTGTAACGGGAAGGTTTTGTCACGTAGTTGGAAGTAAATAACTGTTCAAAATGTTTTTGTATGCTGTAGCATTAGAAGGGTAATAAACAGGATAGGTGATGTTCTGCAGGCTTCCACCAAACACAGATTTGTCTATCAAACCGGAATCAAGTGGTAGTATGCTGTAAACCCTTCCGGTCGTTGCCTGGCCATTGCGCATCGTTGGAATGCATGCAGTGGTTTGACCATTGAAACCCATTTTATGAAGCTCCCAGTGGAGGGTGCTTGTTGGCTTTAGAAGTAGTTTGAAACCTTTGGCAAAGATGATATCTTATAACAGTGCCATAAAGTTAAAGATGGTGAGCTCCTCTATAACCAGGGTTTGTCTACGGAGATTGCATGTCTATGTGCTAGATTTTAAACACCTCCTAGCAGTTACTAGGGTAATGGTGTATAGTACTGTTAGACAGTACCATATAAATGTGACTAAAATAAATGTGCTAAAATTATTTAGATTATTATACAGTGCAAATATTTTATATTATTATATATTTTTTGATAATTATAGTTTTTTAAATATATTGCAGTACTTGTACGACACGTCATGACAAAAAGTAATTACCTAATTACTGATTTTAGTTGTTCATGACTGTTGCTAACAGGTTTATAAAATTAGGCACTGATTGCCATGTTACCAGTTGGCTAGAATCTTGTAAGAACCCTGACTCAATATCTACGTTGGCCGAGTAATGCAAAACAAAAGTAAAAAAATTACAAAAATAAAAACACTTACCAGTACCAAAACACAAAATTTACAAATTGCGAATTCTGACTGAAAGGGTAGGTCTAACACACAGGAGGACTGTTTTGTGGTGGTAGAGTGAGTGTAGTGTGGGATGGGGTGGGATCCATTTTGTGGTACACATTTTAGCCAGCTGGCACGCTTTTGTTTTTCCTGTGGAAGGTCTTTAGAGTTTTTAAAAGAGCAAACAGAAGAAAGAGGCAAACATTTTCTAAACCACATGGGCTGTTTTGCAAAAAACTCTTTTAAGCTAGTAGCTAGTTAGCTCTTTATCCTCTATAGCTAGCATTACTGCCTTACTTTTACACGTTAACATTTCCAACTCTTAAGTGGTTTACACATCACCTGTTTGTCTCTTTCATCCACTCTAGGGTTAGGTTGTGGTTGTGTGGGTTACTTCATGTAGTTGTGGTGTTAACCATGAGGTGTAGTTCTGTGGCTATTGGTGACCATGCCCTGCGAGTCAGTAGCCCCTGCCCTGTGATCACTAAAAGAGCCTATGACTGTAAACAGCTCTGACTGCCATTATTGGATCTCTAGGCAAGTTCTGCCCCTGAAGTCTACCTTCATGTTCAGTTGACAATCCCAGGTTCTCTGATATGAAGAACCAATTGAGGACATCATTTGCACTTGCACACAGAGCTTTGTAGCTAATTAAGTGGCAAGACTACCTGCCTATTTGTTATGGACATGATTATCACATTAAATGTCCTTCACACAAAGAAATGTATTCAGTTTGGATGCAGTCAGATATGCATCCCGTCAGTTTCAGTGTAGCTGCTGCGTGACTAATGCGCTGGCGTATTATAAATGTAGAAAATTATCTGCATTCTTCAGCAATTTACTCTGAACAACAAAACAGCACCTGTAACATTGAATTCTCTGAAGTGCTGAAGGAATGTGCTGAAAAAGCACAGAGCGAGCTGCGAATGTATGCGCCAGCAGTGAATGGTATAAGGAAAGCTTTGACTGACAAGGCACTTCCTGTGTGTTAGACCTACCCGTTTGTAAAAGTGTTTTGGTACGGGTAAAAGTGTTTCACGGCTGTAATTTTGCTTTCTAAAATGTTCATTTGTTTTGCACTTCTCGTCACCGCAAATATCCGTTGAACCAGTCATTTATTAAAGACTAGAAGATGTGCACATAATATTTAGAAAAGTGCAACTTGTTATCATGTGTTTCTGTTACATTACTGCCTTGTTATCTCTGTGATTGCTCAATTATTATACGTAAAGAACTAGGTATGTACAATGTTACTATTATTTCACCATTTTATAATGACACTCACTACAATTTCTGATTTACTATTTAGTGACATCTAGGACATTTACATTCAATTATTGATTAAATACAATTTGTTACTGTAAAATTGAAAATCATTTCCTACTTATTATGGATCTGTAAAGTGCTACTGCTGTTGCTTTCGAAATAGCAGCACCCGAAGCACTTCAAAGAAGGAAAATCTTGAAACTCACTTATACAAGATACCAGTAGGCTGTTGTGACTGTACTGCAGTTGTGAAAAGTATTCTTGTATATGAATAAGCTGACTTGTTCTGCACCTTTTGATCCACTGAAATGACACAGTGAAAATATTCTAAGAGGTCTAAAAAAGCTGTAAAAAAGAAACACACCATTCAAGCTCATACAACCCCAGAAGTAACCCCCTTGGAGGACATTTTTGGCCACCTCCTTTACTCGTTAATGTGCCTTCAGATACCACACATGCACAACCACGCGACCAACACCCCACCCCCCAAAGACACCACAGCATTTGAACAATAAGCTGCAGATGACAAGCTCTGCACAGAACCTATAATAGAGAGGTTGACCCACATCCAGCTGCATTACATAATCTTTTTCTGTTATTCTTACAGTTCATTCTTAGTACTCCAGAGAAATAGTCAGACGTTTTCATGCGGCATTTTTAAAATTGCTAAACGCATTGCTATGTTACTGGAAGGTCTTCTCCTCATCTTCCTGATTTGTGATGTGGTCAGTGAGCACATGCACATGAATTCCCCCCCAGGCACTCATGTTGGAGGAAACAACAGACAGAACATGCTTCGTGTGGTGTATTTACAGTCACTCAGGTATGAGGGGGAGATAGGATGAACTTTTTAAAGTGCTGTCTGCAGGGGGAGGGACTTGGCCGTAACTGCAGACAGTAATGACCAACTGCCTGCTCGAACAGCCTCTTATCTTTCTCCACATTATGTATGCTTTGGCTTCTCCAGGGCGCTCAAACTTTTGACCTGCGCGGTGTCAGTAGGTCACCGGTGTGTTTATGTCTGTCCACATTACGTCTGTAATCACCTCTTAGGCCCAGACAGTCCTATGCAGTTTTGATGAGGGGGCAGATAGAGAGGTGAGTTTATCAATGGAGCAAGCTGTATAATAAATAGACATGCAGGGTACAGTTAGAAGGTCAAAGATATTGTTGCCAGTTATGTTTTTGTGGCCTGTGGTCACACGTACACATGTAGATGTCATACATATTTGCCATCACTGTCTTTTGTAAACATGTCTGTTAAATGGATGATGCTAGATATTTCTGATCTAGTAATGTTCTTTGGTGAGTGGTATTGCCTAGTGATTTATTATAGATTCCTAAATAGAAAGATGTTTTACTGCTTGGATGCTTGGTTGTAGGAAAAGATCTGTTTGGGCTCCAGCTTCATACCGACCAGTGATTAAGAAATCCAGGACTGGAAACTAATAAATATGGAATAAAAAAACCATTGGGTTTGGATGTTTTCTTAAAAAGGTTCTTCACAGGCCAGCTATTCAGTACAACCTCTTTGGGGAGACGGGCATGTGACATTTTTACAGCTATTTTATATTACACTTTACTACAAAGTAGCACTAGTGCTATCATTTTCAGGCATTGCCAAAGACAAGAGATATAAAGATTTAGGCTGAATTTACAATGGCAAACTACTATACTGCACACTACAGTAGTATGTACTGCATACTGCCCCCTGTGTGTAGTATACAGTAACAAGTTTTGCAATACAATGTCCTCAATTTACTTGAAATATGTTTAGCTTAGCTGTTGGCTACTTTCAACTATTTCACTCTGCAACTGAACTTCTAAAGTGAGTTTATCTTTTCTTAAACTTAAGTCCTGTATATTTTAACTAAACGAAAAGTAGTGAATATCTCTCCATTCTCAGTGTTACTTTAACAAGCTAACATGGTATATCATCCACTGAGCAGAGAAAAAGAACTTTAGTAGAAACAAAATACTTACCATTATGTTTGTCATCATCCATGGATGGAAGCCCACCAGTTTAACTCACTGTAAGCAAAAGATAATAAAACATTATTTAAAATATGTAAAGTCAGCTATAGCACACCCACATCTGTACTCATCTGTGGTTAACCAAACATCCATTCATTAGCTCTTAAGCATTTTCAAATATCAAAACGTGGAACGTCTGCACTTCCCTTTTTAAACATTATCTACTATTGGGTTCTTTGGAGAATAGTGAGTGGTTCTATGTAATTGCTTTAAAGAACCTTTTTGGTAACTTTATTTTTTACTTTTTTAAATGCACATGGAGTTGCTGGTGAAACAAGCTATAGATACATGCTACTAAGAAAAAGTAGGATTAGTTGACCAAGCTAATGCTGCAATCTGACCCATTGACCTCAACAGCTGTGAGCCCCCCTCAACACTCTTCTTTCCCAAATAGAACCCCTCTCACCACACTCAGTAGAAAACACTGCTGTTAAATACTTTTCACTCCCCATAGTCCACACTGCCTAATTTGGCTCCCTTAGTTCAGTCCCTGAGGCAGAGAGTGAATCAACTAAACCGTCACACACTAATTCCAGTTGCCAGGGCAGCTTTTTCCAACTCTGCATTTCCCTACAGTGACTGGCTAACAGCTCTAACAGCAATTTCCAGTTGCGTACATGTGTCATGTACAAATATAGCTGCTAAGTTTTAAGATGCTTTTGACGTGACGTTGCTAAAAATAAAGGTGGCAAAATGTTATTTCTTTTTTTTGAACAGTACCACAAAAAATGTTTGGTCCACTAAAAAAGCTTTCATGAGGTATTCCTTTCAAGATTTTGGCTAAAACCACTTGACTGCAAGCAGCAATGCAGTCCATATATTCGTGTGTACATGTACAGTAAAAACATCCTTTATTTATTTTATTTCCAGTCAAGAAAGTTGGAGGCAAGTTACTCCTTTTTCAGGAGATATTACTAACGATATTGGATTATGTAAGATATGATATTATCTAATTGCCTTAAAGGAAAGTGAAAGAAAAATAAGTGCTGGTTCTCTCAGGGCTTATAAGACAGGAGGCAGGAAACACCCTGGATAGGCTGTCAGTCCATCACAGGGCTCCTACAAAACTCTCATCATTAAACTAGCAGTACTTTCAGAGATATTTGAAAATTAAAAAATAGATGGGTGGCTTTGACTTTTTCACAGTGCTGAATATACACGTAGTAGGCTGTGTGTCCTGGACTTTTCATGAACTGTTTTACCAAATTAGTGAAAGTGTTTTTTAAAAAGTACATTTTTAGTCTTTATATAACTAATTATTTTATTATCTGATTAAACCCAAGGCAATAATAGATATATTGTTAAGCTAACTTAATTGCTGTTGTCTGAACAACGCTATATATCTCAATTTTTGCCATGCTTCAGATTTTCATAAACGTACTGTTTGCCCTTGCCACAGAAATTTCACATAGTTGGTGTAGCTCAGCAGAAAACACCACTACCCACCAGGGTGCCACCACTACATGTGGGAGACTGGGGTTTGAATCCTGGTCTGGGTGAGTGTGCTACACCTTGAGTCCTTGGGCAAGACTCCTAACACCACACTGGCCTACCTGTGATATAATTAACCTTGTAAGTCGCTCTGGGTAAGAGTGTCAGCTAAATGCTGTAAATAATAAATAAATTATAGGTTTTTTTTTGTGGTGGGTGTCCCAGCCACTAACCCCAGGTTTCCTTAGATTATTTTCTTACAGAAAGATCTTTTAGATCATGTTTATAGTAAAGTAGAAAGATTTAGATTATTTATTAGTTTATTTATCATGAGTTTAATTTTATATATAAAAAACATTTCCATGCCTCTGACAAAACACAGTGGCATGAAGTTTGAGTCCAGTATAGCTTTATTTTAGCCACACCCCTGCATTTTAGAGCAGGAAGTGGGTATGCATCCCTATCCCTCATGGCAACATTGTGAGCTGTTAGCCAAGTCAAGTCAGTTTTATTTCTATAGTGCCTTTCACAACAGATTTAGTCACAAAGCAGCTTTACACAGAATTTGGGTCCAAGCCTGCAGTGAGCAAGCCAGAGATGACAGTGGCAAAGAAAAAGAAAGAAACTTTGAAAGAATGGAAGACTCAAAAGTGTAACCATCCTAGACACCGAATTGCAACAGACCTTAATGTCTGAAATACTAAATGAACACTGTTACTGGTTAGATCTCATTGTAAGTAAATTGTGAGTAAATGTATTTTGAAAATCAGTGTGTAACAGAAATATTTAGCAATATTTATTTATTTATTTATTTTAGTAATGTAAGATATTATGATTTAAAGTGTGTACAGCTGTTTTAAGTTGTGTTTGTGACTGATTAGTGTTTTTGAGTTATGCTAATAACTAATAAACTAAAAAGTCATTCACAAAACATCAGGTAAAGTTTTTGAGGTCTTATTTTTGTGATGCTCATAACAAATTAGAATGTGCAATGATTTATTTTAATAAAAGTAAAATTTAAATATTTGGTTAATCAAAGCAAAAGGATAAGCCAGTCTAAAGTCCAAGCCAGTTATAAAACCAAAAATTTTTTCTACTTCTGACTTTGAAACAACTTAGTAGAATGATCCCCATTAGGCCCCTATAGTTCTATGTTTTTAGATACTGAAACATTCATGTTCATTAATGTTACACAGTCACACAACAACACTTTACATAACAGTGAGCTGCAGCGTAAGTCATCAGTCGACCTTAGCTAATTCTCTGTTCTTATTTCCATCAATTACTGAACAGACACAGCATAAAAAATGAAAAAAATTATATTTTATAATAATTTGTTGGTGACTGGATAAAGTTAGGCTGTCAGTTTACATGTAAGATACTACTTTTCACACTTTTTGAAACTAGTGGGCTGTTGGTCAACCTAGGTTTAAAAGATAAAGTTTTAGATTACAGCAGTTATATGACTTTTATCTTTCATTTGAATTGAACCTCGGTTTACCTCAGGATAAAGAAGACAATAGGGAGGCAACAGGCCTGAAGTTCTTGGAAGATAACAACCTTTGAGAACATTTAATTAATTGACTTAAAGGTTAATCATTTATTAGGCTATCCTGTAAAACTAGGTTATGTCAGAGAAATCTTTTAAGAAGCAAGATAAACACTGTGAATTAGAGTTGTGGAATGGTAATAACTCTCATATTCAACATCACCGACATTTAATTTGTGGCTGTACAAACACAATTCTTTACTTCACACTTTATTAAAATGATCCCTTTATTGTTAATACATTATAAACCTCACCCAAGCAAAACACAGAACTGTCCTTTGCAACTACCATGTCATGATTAATTTGCAGCTTCCAATTAGTTTGACTTTATATTTGTCACTTTAATTTGCCAACTTCAGTTTGCTCCATTTACATGGCTTTTGATTTAAGGGAGTGTCGCAATGAAAGCAGTGCTGAGCACTTCTATGGGATCTTTTAGGATACTTAGAGATGAAACATTATATTACATCATATAGGTTTTTCACTTTTATTTTGCAAAGCTTTGGTTGATTTAACTCTTTAAAGTACAGATATAATTCATTTTTACTATTAATACTATTAGTTCATTTTTTACATTTTTACTATACTCCACAGCAATTTTCATTCACAAAACTGTGGCAAAGTCAGAGATCCTTCAACAGAATGTCTTTCCTTGCACTGCACAGTATTTGCTATGCACAATGCAGTGAGGACAAGACTTATTTAGAAAAAAAAATAAAAATCCCTTTTAAAAGTATTCAGAAAATGCCTTTCCCATAGTTCAGTGCATCTAGCCAAATACAGTAATGCCAAGTGTGCTGTTCAGCCAAATGCCTGAGATCTGCCAGGCAAAGCGAGTACAAAAAAAAAAAAACACCCAAAAAATTCAAAGGCGCAAAATTTTACAATTGTACTATGTTTTATTACTTTACTTGACTGTGTTAGCTTTATCCCTTTTGATTTATTTGCTGTGCCTTTAAAGCTCTATTCACGCTGTATTAGTTTTAATAGACAAAGTTCAATAATGTAATTAGATAGATTTGCAGCCAGTAGATGTTACACAATACAGAATAGTCATACAATACAATTTGTGCGTGATTTGATCTGCAGATTTGTACAATCAAAACAGCATTGCACAGATGTTTACATCAGCATTATGCCAACAGTAACCTAAATACTGCCCAACAAGCCAGAAAGCTTGTTGTCTTGTGAGAGATGCTTTAAAGACACTTCATTTTCGTTATACATGTAACTCGAGCATCACCAAAAGAAGTTGAGCAGTCTTGTCATTTGAGGATAAAGGAACTGGGTCAAACTCAGCTCTATTTCAACTGATAGACTTGTCGTCTTGTTTAAAATTGCTGTACCTAAGCAGTGTCTTGTGTAGGTGTACTTTATTGAAGTATGTCCTTTCTGGGCGACTTCTTACTCAACTACATTTCAGTTCCAAACATGTCACATGTCACTTTTTGTGAAATCTTCCTTTTGGCTTATGAGTGCATACAAAACATGACATAAAAATTAAAATGAAGCAAGCCTACCAATCAAGGTACAGAGCTTGTTTGAGCTTGTTTTGACCTGTTGGACAGTGCTTGGTAAAGGAAACAGTTCTCCTTCATTGTTTTGTGGTTCTGATTATTTATTTATTTATTTATTTATTTATTTATTATTTGAATAGCATCAGTGTCACACTAATTAAAGACATTCTATTAAAAGACTGGTGGACCAAGAGTGACACTGTAGTCTTTCCCCCTATAATGAGTTGATAAAGAGTATTGGTCCAGAAATGATAATAGGACATTAGAGACATAATAAATCATGCTATATTTACTTTCCATACTTTTGTACTTTTACTCAAACAGAGGTCTAGAGGGAGGAACTTCTACTGGAGATATCTCGGGTTTAACTTAAGTACATGGTTTGTGTACTTCGTTCAGTACTGTTTAAATGGTGCAGCAACAACTACAGATTTCAGATGCTGGATTAAAAGCACTCAGATTACAGAACATCCCCAGGCACTGCTAATCTCTCTAGAAATCAACCCCCAAACACTTTTAACGTTAGCACAAAGTGGGGCGCGGCTAAAATGCTGTACAGACGAGTATATGGAAATACATAGAGAGAGAGATAGAATGAGAGTGAGAGTGAGAGAGAGAGAGAGAGAGAGAGAGAGAGAGAGAGAGAGAGAGACCTGAACGTTTACAATGTTTCCACTGCAAAAACTCTGCCTCATGGACATGGACTGCTCTGTTAGCTCCACCTCTGTTACACTTCATGAGTCACGAGTCTAGGAACCTCTCTCAGCAGTACTGCTTCAATTAAGAGAGAGGGAGGACGGGGAGAGAGAGGGAGAGACAGAGAAGCTGCGTGAGAGGGGGAGACAGAGAGAGGACGGTGACTAACTGGCTGCGTTTTGTGAAGTGAAGTAGAGGGGGTTACGCTGAAGTACTCAATTAACAATATACTTGCTTAGGAGAACGAGATTTACCGCTGCACGAGGACGCGGTTTACCTCAGCGCCTTTGTTCAAAGCGACCGGCGGGCTTCCCTGAGTAAGAGGACTCTCCAGCCAATACCATGGGTTCCAAACGACACTGCTCAAAGACTGAGGCAACTTTACTCCACACGGTGTACTCACTGCCCGGCCGAATTACACTTTCATTCGCTCTCCTTTTACCTTTATGTGCTGCTTTCAACTTAGACGTCGATAACCCGTCGGTATACAGCGGACCTGAGGGCAGCTACTTTGGTTACTCTGTGGACTTTTACATGACCAGCGTTCGTGGGTAAGTCCGTGTGGATATTTTGCTTGCTTCAGTAAATAATATACTACACGTAAAACGGGCTTGAGTCAAATCTGTACTAGACTCTCTACATGGATGAGTATGTTTTCTGTGGAGACTACATGAAACCGTCTGGTTGTTCACTTGCATTCTTACCGTTGCACATCGAATATTTGATCAGCTTTGGGATCCAAAGTGAGAGCAGATGTTATTAATATTCCACTGATCCAGTGATGAACTCACTAACATGAAGTCCTTAAATCAGTTCACTGCAGTTGTTCGAAATTTAGGCTTCATAGGCACTGGCCAAATCCGCTTGTATGTTAAAATAAAGGCTAGTGTAAATAGATTTAAAATACAGAAGACTGGCTATGATTATTCTTGGGGTCAAAATTAGTTTGATCCGTGAGGTGGAATTCATTCATTTGGTCACTTCTTCATTCATTCTACTCATTAAAAAACTGCCCAGTGGATCAGCTGAGGTAGGAGGTATTGAACTGCTGTGATGTTGATGATTTGCTTTATCATTCACAGCATATCACCTCTCCAACAGCCTGCTAGTGGTCAGCTGATTTAAGAAAAGTACAAACATATCAACCAGTTGTTGTATTTCAATATATCCTTACTACACAGTGCTTGAACAACAGTGTAGCATTTAAACAATTTTAAAACCGGCCGGCTCAGTCTGACCCCAGCAGGGGGTATTTAAGGACCACAGAGGTGTTTCCAACTGTTGTTTTGAATCCCTGGCCAATATGTGAAGTGCCACATAGATCAAAGCCTGTCTCCACAGCTGGGGAGGGACACTCTTTTAAAAAGGAGGTTTAGTGTTTGTCCAGGTTGACCCGAAACATTGTAGTTTGTGTGTGTGTGTTTGTGTGTTGGGTCCCAAGTACTCTTGTCCCCTTGTAGAGCTTGCTTCAGAAAGGTTTTCTTCTGTATCCCCTGCTATAAAATCATGTGCATCAAATGAGGTCAGTGGTTTATTCAAGCCATATTTAGGAAATGAGCAGAGGAAAGGGTGACATCATGGGCAGGACAGTAAAGCTGCTTAAGATTAAATTCCCAAAGGAGGTAATGAAGATTACCATTGTAATTGTCCCTGATTGCAGGTGCTTTTAGCTACTTATTTACGCTGAATGATGCGGCCATTTAGAGGGAGGGGCTGCCATGTCCCCACAAAAATGGGAACTGTAGGATGATGGATTTGAATTTTACATTTGTAAAATGGAAACATGAGTAGGTCAAAACTATAATGTCTTCTTGTGCATAAATAATGACTCACATAGATCTCATTTATGTGCGTAATCTGGTTTTGGAAGTGCTTTGCGTTGTATTTACATTACACAGCTCAGTCACTGTCCTTCCCTCCAGTGCCTCAGTGGTCATTCTGCTCATGTTCATGATTAGCGTTCTAGCTGCACTGATATGTCATTTCCTGGTTTAAGCAGTTGTATAAAGAACCTTATTCACTAATGGAATTTTTGGTGGACCGTTTCAATGGAGTGATTGTAATTATAACCTGTGAGCTAGGTGGATCATGTAGTGCCAAAAGTGTTATTTGAACTGTGCCAAAAAACAACAACCTATCTTTACCCCCCAGAAGAAAATTTCAGTTAGCGGAGGGTGACATGATGAAAATGTGACCTCACAATACTTTAGGACTATAGATGCAGTTCATAGTTAAACAGTATTAATTTTTTAAACAATATGGATCTTGTGCTCTCTAAATATGAAGATGGAAATGTTCAGTGTCTGAAATATTCATAATATGCTCCGGAAAGCATTGTGATGTCATGTATCTCAAAAATGATAAACATCTTCATATTTCCCATCTCTACAGAAAGTTCACAATTTTTTTTTTGCCACAGTCCTGTGGAATAAATATTTACTTCTCTAAAACTATGTTTTGTTTTGAACCTTTCAAGGGTATAAAGAACCTTCACATATTGTAAGCATTTATTAGTTTAAGGATTCCTACAAGACCCTTTGGCTGGCGGTCATTCACTTTAAAAAGGGTTCTACACTCTACTCTAGAATGATACTTTAAAGAACTATGCAGTCAAAGGTTCTTCGGGGAAGTTGGTAAATTGGTTCTTGTACATTCAGTCCATGTGTTTTTGTAACTGAGATATGTATGGATGAAGAATTTCCGTCGGTCAAAGATTTTATAAAGCTATAACTGAATGTGCAAGACAATCATTTTGAAGCCTTTGTTTGGATGGTGTGACTAATTCCAGGGGCATGAAAGTGTTTTAGAACATTGACTTTTTGAGCAGTGGGTTTGGTATGTTTAACGGGTTCTCCTGCCACACTGAGCAATATGTGCTGTGTCAGGCCAGGATGCTTGTTGCTGTGATTGTAATCATTAACTAGCACCCACTCAGACTGGAACAAGACCCAAGCAGCCACTTCTGCCTGGCTGTTTGCTGCTGTGTGTCTGCTGGGTCTACTGGGTGCCTGCTCCTATGTGTTGGCTAGTCGAGGATGAGGAAAATGTCTCCTTGTTGCAGCCCTCTGCTATTGTAATTCTGCATGGTGTTTAACCCCCTCACCCAACTCACATATTCCAGACCGTACCAAGTCAGCCTCGCTGTGCTCGTTCATATGAGCCATGAAGTAGCAGCTACTCTTCCTGCAATGACTTCATCTGAACTTTTCACTCTTGCGAAAAGTGGAGGCGGAGTGCACTGTGTGAAATAGGCACAACCAGCTCAAAGAAGCCTAAAATTGTTCCTTCATTAGATTAATTTCTGCAGTTTAGTTTTGAGAGTGTAGGATGGGTTTAACACTATACTACGTATGAAAAAGTTTCCAGATGGTTGCTGGTCTTTTAGTTTCCATTGTTATACTCGATGCAACACTGCAACATGATTTGCAGACGGCACAGAGGGAAAGCTTCAAGACCACCAGATTCCATTCCATGTGGATGACTTCCATATTAATAGATTATTATTATTAAAGATTTGATTACAAATAGTTTGTTGACCTTGAGTGTCTGAAAGTGTTGTTTCACATGCACACCTGCTTGCTTGTGAACAGAAATGTTTCAGAGGTGGCTATGAATCAGGAGGTTTTTGGACTTGGTTCTGCGTTGTGGTTTTTGGGAGTTTTCAAAAATGCGAAGGGCTGGAAAATTCTGTTTTCCAAGCCTCCATCAAAAAGCTGTTCGCTTGGCCAGCTGTTAAAAAAATTGTGCCCTATTTCTTGATGGAATTAAATCTGACATTTGGTCTCTCTTTCTCTCGCTCTTGCTCACTTCCTGTGCCTTCCCAAATCTCTCGCTTTGCTCCAGACACTGTGTATTATCTTGGTTCCGTACAGACATGTATGTCTGTCTGAGCTGTATGAGGTTCCTTGACTCATGCTAATAAAATTAGGTGGTGTGTGTAGACCACCAGAGAAGACCGCCTGAGGGCAGGGTTCACACACTTGTGTGAGCTGCCTTGTCAGCTGCGTGGTTGCAGTGGAAATGTATGTTTTTATGCATGGAGTGGACAGCACTTTGTTTATAGGGGGGGTCTCTCCAGGACAGTTCATCATTTGTTCTGAACGGCTTTGGCTGAAGTGCAAACTTGCTTGTTCAGCTAGACGTTTGATAGATTTTGGAGTTCTGCTGCCAGTGATGTCAAATATTTACCCTTTGAGGAGGAAACACTGAGTCAGAGTTCCAAAGCTAAATAAATTCTCTCAGGTTCTCACTACAGCTTCATGTCCACTACTAAGAGCAACGAGGGGGGACGCGCACACACACACGCGCGCACACACACACACACACACACACACACACACACACTTATTGCTATGTGGAGGAGTAGTGCATTCCATCTTCTGTCTGCATAGCATGTGGGGGAGCTTCTTGGTAGTAAAAAGTCAGAGCCTGTATATAAGTATTATTCCTGATTGCAGGGATTTTAAGAATGGACACTATTTTACTGGCCAATCAATATCAGTCAGCTATACTGATAAAAATAAACAGAAGCTGTTTTTTCAACTGCACAGCATGTTTTGGTTACTTTTTCCAGTCCAGAACTTTACATGTTTCAATCGAGTACCTGTGTCTGTTTCCCACCAGAATGGTTAAAGAAATTGGAGTTCTCTGGAGTGGTTACATTTCTAATGAAGACAGTAATTTCAACAGTAGGGGCAAACAATACCAAGAGTTAAAGGCACTTTATCAAACTATTGATTATTTTTATTTACTTGATCTTTGACTTTGTGTAAGGAGTTTCGCAGTGATTGTGGCTATCAATTTTTTTTTTTTCAAAGAGTGAATCGATTAAGATTTGATGACTCCATGAGGATTCTGATTGATCTGTCAGAGGTCTGCACTATTTCTAGCTCCATCCATACATCCTGGTTTGTTGTTCTAGGAACACACCTGCAAGAATGGTACCAAATAAGACATTGCATAAGATTCCTTTGCGGTTCTGTGATGCAATATTGTGATTTTTCTGGAAATTAAGCCCCAGGCCTTGTGAGGAAGACCAACATTGCTTGAGAACGCTGAATGCAGTCCCCCAGGGAGCCAATTCAAATGCTCTCTGTTATTAGCTTCCCCAGTGAAAACTTTAAAGAATATAGAAATTAGCAATTAAAAATAACATTGTGATTTCAATATGAATGATGCATTTTTCACCCCTAAGGTATGGATCACTTTGTAAGATTTGTAAATGTGTCGTGCTGTACCACACTCTCTGGTGAGAAAATATTTACAGATTCTGGAAGGAACTTCCTTCTCGATTGGCTCAAGTGCAGATAAATTATGGATTACATGTTAGGAATGCTAGCTTTGAGTGCTAAGCTTTTTTCGTTTTTTGAGAATAATATATCATCATGTAGACAATACTTCAAACAGAGGCTTTTCTTTTGGATGTTTGTTTGAGGATGGTTTTATGTCTGTGGTAAAATGAGAAAAGAAGGATAGTCTGTAATGCTTGCCAAAGGCAACAAATTTGCAACCACAGAGTTAGAGTGAGTGTTATGATACATGCTTAAGAAGGTCCTCACCTACCCAAATACATTATAGCACTGAAAGATTTGCAAAGCTGAACTCTGTCCGATATGTGATTGTTAAGGCACCCCACTGATAATAAACATCAGGTCCGTCTCTGTGTTTGAGAACCTGCACTTGCGTATTACGTCATTGATGACTTGGCCATGACACACAATGCATAAGGTAATATCTGTATGTGTTTGTCACCCTCCCAAAGTTTACCCATTCAAAGAGGGTAACTGCTGAACCAATATTTGTTAAATGGTGCCACTTTCTCATCTGTAACTCTCCTCAGTTAGGAAAGATGTTAATTTTTGTTTACCATTACTATTATTATTATAATTATATATTTTGTGCGCGCCTGGGTGCGGGTGGTGCGGTCATGAGTCCATCTGGATAAGGGTGTGTATTGCTGCCAAGCTCCTCATCACCAGGGTTCCCTGTGCAATAATTAGTGCTTTCTTTAGGTGCTGGACAATGGAACGTTTGTGTGCTGGTACTTGTTTTGCGGAGCCAAAGTTTTATGTACGATTTTTTTTGTTTATTTATCTTAATTCTTTCATCCCTTTCATGGGTCTGTTGTAACATTAGAGCCTCTTGTCCTGTTGGCATCTGGCTATACTCTACAAGGCTGGCCTTAACATTTAAGCATGTTGTTTTAAGGGTTAATGGACAGAAGCTTTGCCAGAGACTGAGGTGAAAGGGTGGGTTTCCTTTGCGATTGAGAAGCTGTCTGGTTTTTACTGCTTGCTTGGAGGCTAATATAATAGGCCCCTGTCCTTGTTTGTGTAACGGACAGAGATGCATGTGTTTGATCGGGGCTGACCACTTGCCCTGCACCTATCATACCTAGGTCTAGGCAGGGGTGAGACCCTGAGGTGGTGCTCACTTGTTCCTGAAGCACACTTGGGTAGATCTTTTATCTCAAAGGCTTTGACTAATACAATTCCACCAACACAGAATTATTTATTGTTTTTCCTGAATGAGTCAGTCTTCAGGTGGCTAGCTGACTGCCAGGACCACTGGAATAAAAAGGGGTTGAATAGGTCATGAAGGTAAGCACTTCACGTGAAAAATGGAGGTCTTGATGGCCACTGATATTTTACTCTTCCACTATTTGTAAAATTGAGGAGCTGGACTACCAACTGAACTCTTCTGTGGTGTGAACTGCCCACCGTTTGCAAGCCACTGTGCAATTTATCTGTAAATGTGTGAATTGTGGTTATTTTGGGGAAGAGGTCTTAACATTTGATGTCTGAAAATTAGTGAAACCTTGTTGTATGTTTACATGGATGTAGTGACTGCTTTAAACTGACACCTTGCCTCTTGTGAAACTGTGGCTTGCAGCAAAATGATATACTTGGTGGTTTCCTTCTCAGCGTCACAAACTGCTGTTTCCTTCCTGGAAGTTTGATTTGCTTTTGAATTTCTGAGCTTGTGGGTTTATTTGGCACTACGTAAAATAACTTGTAATTATAGGAATAGTTAATTGAGCAATATGTAAGGTAATGCGATCTGTTACCTTCATACTCCACATAGTCACCTCACCCCTGTTTACTTACCAGTCTGCAGAATCATTGCACCAAAATTCATCTTTTTACTCACTAAGAGCGTCTCCAGTCATGAAAATCAACACCATAGTTATTACCTATTGCTTTGCTGCTATTTTTGTCTAATTTTGAGCAGGGGGTCTTCATCTTTTTGTGTTGGACTGAAAGCAGGTACAGTGTTGTATTGTGAGACGTCAATGGCTGCGGCTAGATGGTTAGCATGCTAACTTCAGTAGATATTTTTGCAACATGATACACAGATGTCTTTGGCACAAAGTTGATAGTGATAGTGATCTTACATATTGATCCTTTAATGTGATGAAGATGCTAACATGTTGTTGTCTTCATTAACCTGTAGAAATATGCTTGTTAGCACTTTGACAGACACAAGACATAGTTAGAATTTCATGTTCTGGCCCAATTGCTACTTATGGTTTTAATTGTTTATAGATGACCTGAATGATTCAATGCTAGCTCCCTGTTTGTGAGTCAAGCCAAGCAGTGAAGGGCTCTGGTTGACTCCTCTGCACCTGGTCCAAGAATGGTGATTTGCAGGCCTCCTGCTGCAGCAGACATATCCTTTGGGAGGAAATGCTTTTGTGGTTACATTAAATTCTGGAGGGACGAGGGTGTTTATCAGATCAACAAAGGTGGGCGTGGGTTCAGTTTTAACCGCTGTTCTGAAACGGCGTGCCGGTGGAGCATGTAGTCCTAACATCATCTTTTATTAGCAGGTTTAAGTCCCCAGGGTTTAGAAGGTTGATTAAGATTTTAAAACAGACTAAGAGCTAAGAGCTAAAACTACTGTTTTTTTGGGGGTTTAAAATGACACTAAATTGTAATTACACAAATAATGATCAGAGCATTGACAGATTTGCATTCAGCCTGAACTTGATTTTGTGTACCTTTTGAAAAAAATATTACTTTTTTTCATTTCGTTTGCTTTTATTCTGACATTTTCATTCTTAATCTTTCTCCTTTTTAAGGAATAGACAGCAGTTAGCCCTGCAGTAGTTTCGAACCAGTTGTCTGATGCAGTAACTGCTTTGCTCATCATTTCTGGGCTTATAGTTCTCGGACAGCAGAATGGAGCATGTGTGGTTCGACCCTGCTGAGCAGACAGACCATCCAGACAGCACTGCTTCAGCCTGGTTTTCAGCTTTCTCGTTATTAGGTGATTCTATTGTAATTGCCTAGCTGGCATACAGAACTGGCTAGTACAGAGACATGCTGGCATCATAGGTAACACTTACTGGCGTCTTTCTGGAGTTTTGAGGTTCATGGAGTTCAGAGACTTGGTTAAAATACCCATGTATTTTATTGGTTTACCTCACTGACCTCTATCGAAAACTGATTGTGTAACGATGCAAATTTAAAACTTGCTATACTTTCTTTCATTTATTTTATTTTTATTTTAAGTTTCAATTTAAGGTTTGGTATTTTTTTCTTTTGACCTTTCAATGCTTTGTTGGCATTAGGCTTATCATGCAGTTATCTTTTCAGATTTATCTCCTAAAAATGGCTAACTTGTACTTAATTAAATGAAGGTGGGTCATTTGCACAATACTGTAGAATTATCAGCAACAGACGCTCACATTGCTCATACCTAAAGGTTATTTAAGCATGCAGTAAAGGGGATGGTAGAACTCCTGATTCTATTCTGTATCAAGAACTTCGTCTTGTCCGAAAAAAAACTGTATGTGTGCCTTTTATAACTTTGCTGGGACAAGTTAATCACAAGTGGTGAGACTGACTGGTGGCGATAAACAACTGTTGACCCATACTTCAAATTAAATAGTGACTGAAATTTAGATTAGATTTAGAAATAGCTCATGATATAAGTGTACATAGACAAGATCTTTTTCAGCTAGTGCAGTTTATTTATTTATTTTTTCAGCCTACGTTTTTACTCCATGCCTGTACCATTTACGGTTGCGTGAATTTTGATTTCCTTGCCTCTGCAAAACAGGCTGATGTGGTTTCTCACAGGCCTAAAGCAATTATAATAGTGTTCAAGTGACATAAGTTTCGCAGCTGTGAGGAAGACAATTAAGTGTGGAACATGGGAAGGAATGTTTTGGGGGCCAATGAGAAGGGGGCAAGGCAGACGTTTGGATTTTGTGTTTCCTCCATCCTTAGGAAGGTCTAGCTGGTTTTTGTCACATCAGCAGCTTTTTATCCATGTCTGAGGAGATTTGTGGCATGCTCACTCAGTTTTATCGTTTTAACTTTGCTCCTATTACCAAAACCACAAATGAGGATGTTTAGCATTTAGCATTTTAGTGGTAAACACTTTTCAGCTTGGACTCTTCAGTGACTGGGTTAGTTTAATTAGCGCCCGGTTCTGTGGAAACTGTTAGTGCTCTCATGACTTACGTTTTCATGGAGAGGCGGTGGTCTTTAGACTGAGGGATGCCACAAAAACGCTAATGTTGTTTTCCTCAGTCAGCTCATTGGGGGATTGCTTATGCTGCTAACTGTCTCACTAATGTTATGACAGGATCTTATTGCAAAATATCACTATGTTTTAAAAGCAGTAAAATATGCAATTATAGTTGACCGTCTCACTGATTGAAAAACTTTCTTAAAATAAAAAAATATCTCTTCCATTATGAACAGGGTGGGGTATTTTGAGGGTTACATCAAGATAATATGGTTTTGGGGACTTATAATATCCCAAGACACACAAACATTTGTGGCTTTTTTTTTGTTTTAATACAGAGTGACCGTGGTCAGTGCCACACCCATCTTGGCTAATCCCCGTATGACCTTTTCACGGTCCATTGGTAATGCATGTGATTTAGAACTAACCAGTGGGCCTATACCTACCCTGCTATCTATTAGATTTATATGCCCCATTTTACATGCAACCTTTTCCAAAACCACCTCTTTGGCCAAGAACAATCATGCTCCTATCACTATGCCAATGTTAGCCCAACATTTTAAGATTTTAGCTGGCAAAGAAGGCAGTTTAGACGAGACAGATCCTTAGGCTGATAAAGACCCATTACATGCTAATTGTTGCTTATTTACAATTGTCTCAGATCACTATCAAGGCACCGTGTGTGTGTGTGTGTGTGTGTGTGTGTGTGTGTGTGTGTGTGTGTGTGTGTGTGTGTGTGTGTGTGTGTGTGTGTATGTGTGTTTCCAAACTATGTTTGTGTGGCGTGGACACAGCAATTTCCACCAAGCTGATGAAAGCATTTTTCTATTGTTGTGTTTCCTGTTTTGTTTTTTTGATGGTGGTATCAGCATTGAGAGAGAGGTCCTGTTTACTAGAGTTCCAAATGGGCAGTTTTAGGCCCAGAAGGCAAGTGGTCCAGTCTGAAAAAGAGGTGTAACATAACAGATTATACCTCCTTTAGCTCTGTAATAATACTTTTGTATAGCCATGGGAATTTTACTTTTACAAGTTTTTCAGTTCTTTTCTTGACTGTAATCTATGAAAACTATAATAAAGAAAAAAAGGAGAAACTGCTTTTAACAGTAATTAGTTGACATGCAAACCGATCTTGGTTAAATAAGTTGTCTTAAGTGTGAATGCTTGAGGGTAAGCTAATGAGTTGGTTTAGGTAGCTGAAAAGTTTGAGAAACCATAAGCAGTAGGTGAAAAGGTATGTGCTCAGTTAGTTTTTCATCTAATTTGGTTGGGTATTAAAACTTAAATGAGTAAAGCTGCTCAAGGGTGCTACTGAATGGTACCTTTTTTTGTTGTCAGTGCAACAAATCAGTCCAGCAGTACTGTCAGTGAATATGGACCTTTATAGGTTTAATGAACCTTGTGCTACCAAGTTAGAAGGTCTTGATTTGATTTGATTGATGTATTATAATTTGGCTATATCTCCTGTTGATGCCATGCTGAAAAAAAACTAATGCGAGTAGGTTTTTTTTCTTGCCTTAGGATTTAAGGATGTAAGCTTGCATGTTATGAGTGAACAAGTGTGTTTTACAACATGGAAATTGTAGTCCTGTAGTAACTGTAGACTCCTTATGCATTCAGCCAAAGCAGTAATGCTTGCCCTCAGCTCTCCAGGAACTTGAAAAGTTGATAAGAGGTGAAGGTGCGTAGCCATGTGACACCCTAGGAATAGCTACCTGATGCATTTTGGTGAAGGGAGACATATTAAAGTGTATAATGACACTCCCAGTGTACAGTGTTTGTAGTTTCATATAAATGTAGTTTTTGGGAGCAGAATTTGAAAAATAGAATGAATAGTGGAAGGTACAGGTATGGTGGGAATCTACTCTGAAGATTTTTTTTTCCCTGTAAATGACATTAGTCTTTTGACTTAGTGCTACAGGACCTCTGGGATGTTTCGCCTGTCTAGTAACATAGCGGAAAAACGAGATTCACTGTCCAGGCCGGAAGAGTGTAGTGTTTTGGTTTCCCCCTTTAAAAAAACAAATGAAGTGCCTGCTCAGGTTCACCCCCCATCCCCCAAAGTTGCGTTTTTGTTTAAATGGGTAAACGTGCTTGTGATGTGTCTTTTTGTATCCTCATAAATGACGTGTCATTTTGACCAAAATAATGTTCTTTTGTTGCCATCATATGAATACCATGCACCCTATCCACAGAGACACCACTATGAAACTATAAGTGGTCAAGATGTTCACAGCACACAGTAATGTATTATAAGTATTATAAGGGCCAATATGGTGATGTTCTGCAGACCCCACTGACTATATGGCTATCGTCTTTTGCAATCTTTAATCAACTTTTTCCAACATCTCAGAAATCCAGTGATATGATTTTGTTTGCTCATGTGTACCATGAAAGGCAATTTACTCTAAATCTTTTTGTCTGCTTGCCTTGCACTACTACTTCTTCTTTTTTATTTTGTTATTTTTAAACAAGTGGTCAAAACCTACCCGGGTCAGTGGACACTAACTCTTTCCTGGATCTTAGGTGGACATGAGCCTTTCATTGAGGCCTCTTGGCTAGAGCTTTGGTTGAATATAGGCTTTGTGAGGTAACCCTCCGTCACGCATTATGGAGACAAACCCAGGGGCAGGAAAGGGTGTTCTCTTCCTGTAGGTTCCCCCCTCCCCCAACAGAAGTCTTCAGTGCCCCCTGACCATGCCTAAACGGACTGGTCTTGATGACAGGAAAGACGA
Source organism: Prochilodus magdalenae (assembly GCA_024036415.1). Classification (NCBI taxonomy): domain Eukaryota; kingdom Metazoa; phylum Chordata; class Actinopteri; order Characiformes; family Prochilodontidae; genus Prochilodus; species Prochilodus magdalenae. Next base: position 106,861 of record JAMWET010001656.1, on the reverse strand, counting down.
TAGTGAGCTCACAGACAGTGAGGACATGTCTGACTCAAACCCATTTAGGCTATCTTGTGAAAAATAGGGCACAGGTTAGAAGTACATAGTTTATGGAAGTTACTGTCTATAGTAGGGGTGTAACAGTAAACAAATGTAACTTATACTGATATTATGTTGTGAAGACAGCAGTGTTTATTTTTCTGGAAGCAGAAGCCATTTTTATTTATGTTGTGTGTAATATGACAGGTATCTGATTCACAGCATGCATTGTCTTACAAACTCTAAATGGGAGGCAGGGGTATATTTTGTCTTGTTAATATGTAATAGCCCTACTGCTTATAGAGAGGACCATTTCTCAGGATGAAGCCTTTTATTAAACGATCCGTCTTAGTTAGAATCGTATCTGTTTTAAGACCATCTGGGTATAATTAGTCTGTCCTGCTGATTTGTACCTATCCATGGGCTTCTAAAACTCTCTCAAGTCCAGTTTTGATCACAGTTGTTGGGTTGCAGTTCGTGGCTTATGAAGTAATGGTAATCATAATAGCAACATACCCACAGTTTGTGGTGGAGGTATTTCTTAAACCAAAAGATGGTTTAAGTGTATGTGTTTTACATCCCTGAAGGAGACACACAGCTGTTGAAGTACCGGTATGCCGCCACTTCAGCAGTCCCAACTCTTGTTTTCTCATTTGCTTCACTATGAGGCTAGTGTGTGTATGTGTGTTAAGTTTTGGAGTGCAAAATCATCATGCATTGCCAAAAAACTTCCTAGCAATGCACATGGCCACACTATTATGTAACACAGTGCTGTACAGTACATTAGTAACATCTTCCAAAAGGCCATAATCTTTGCTCCAGTTTTTGTCTTTCATTTGAGAAACTGAATTTAAAAATTCCCTTTTACCAGTTCAAACTTTATAGTCTTTCTGATTTTGGCTTCTGGGCAGTGCAAATGTGGTCCTGTTTATGTGGTGCATCTATTGAAATTGTTGCCTCTGTTCTTTTACAGCAGTGAAAGTATCATTGTTGGAGCACCCAAGGCGAACACAAGCCAGCCCAGTATCAGAGAGGGAGGTTCTGTTTTCTACTGCCCGTGGAGCCATGGCCAGGCACACTGCAACAGCGTGGAGTTTGATAGGCAAGGTAAGTCATGCTGACTCATTGTAAACCCGTATATTGTGAAAATACATATGTTTCACAAATACTTCTCTAGTCAGCAGTTCTTTAGAGAACCAAATGATTTATTTTGTGGCATTTAAAGAGTTCTTAGGGTTGTTTATTTCTTATGATGTTAAATGTTTTTAATATATTTTTTCTGTTACATCTACAAAATAATTATTTTATGGTATTTTAAATTCCAGTAGATTTACACCAATGGGGATTTACTGCAAACTACTGCATCCTTTAGCTTGTAGCTACAGGTCTTAATCGTAAATGCAACCCTAGACATTCAGTCCTCAGGGAAAATAATTTGCCCTAATTACTGGTTGTTTACCAGGACTTCACTTCAAGTGGATTTATTGTTCAGGATTCAGTTTCCACTTCCTCTGCTTAACAATTCCTGTGTTGACAGATACCTTCTCCTTGCCCTAAGTGGTCTAGTCATGTGCTTCCTTTAAAACTGCTCCCAGTCATTCTTACCTTCTTTTACCTCTTAGAGTTTGAAGCAGTCAGAGTTAGAGTTAGAAGGAAGAGATGGGGATGCAAAGATAGGGAGCTTTGTTTTAGTTTATGCACTGGTTAATGTCCTGTGTTGCCTGTGGCCCATCTAAGGGCCGATGGGGAGTCACTCTGTTTACAGATTTGCAGCTTTTAAATACAGCCACTAAATTGACCACCTTTTATTACTAGATAACATCAATTCCAAGTCATCGAAGCAGGTTTGGCTGATTGCCAGTACATAGTCAATATTTAACTGGGAATTGTCGAATATATTATAAGTGTAGTCAAAAATGGTAAATGCCGGCTTGCAGTGGAGGTGTGTCAGTCTGACACACAATAATGTGTCAGTCTGGCGCTAGTGACCTGGGAAAACTTTACACTTGGCTGATGATGGATTTTTTGGAGCTAAGAGAACTGATTCTTTTCTTTTCTGAAGTCCTGTTGTTAAAATGCTAGGAGTTATTTTGTGGCTGTGTGACTGCAAATTGAGTGTTATTGTTTAGATGTTTTCTTAGTAAGATTGAACAATAGAATGATGGAGACTGGTCTTAGTCTACATCTGCTGACAGGCTTGCATCAGTGTAGGCAGCTGTAGGGTAGTAGAGCAAGCCAAGCTGTTGAACTTGTCCAACACATGTAAGGGGACAATGAAATGTGTGCTGTGTCAAGCAAGGGCTGCTGGCTTGTTTCCTGTGGAATCAAAGACAATGTTGAAACACCAGTACAGATTTACTGTCTGTAACCCTGTAACTGGGAGCTATATTCCAGCGTTTTTAAAAGCTACCTCTTATGCCTTGCACAGGCTTCTCACTTTCTGTTGTCTTCTCACTTCTCACTCATTCCTGAGTGTTGCCTTAGAATTTGCAAATGCCATAAGACCTATTACAACCATGTTTCCAAAAAATAAAATGTGATTATGTGCAAAATGTTTAAACTTTGCATTTAAATTACAATAGTACAAATATAACATATCGGATGCTGAAACTGAATTTACATAGGGCCTATGCTTATTCTGATTCTTGATTTAATGCCAGCAACACATTTCAGAAAAGTTGGGCAGAGAGAAGCAAAAATTAACAAATTTGTGTAATGACAAAAACCACATGAACATTTTGCAGCTATTTAGATTAATTCACAACAGGTCAATAACATAATTGTGTAAAAAGAGCATCTCAGAGAGGCGTTGTAGGGTTTAGATGATTTGCTCATCATACATTTATTTATTACATTTTACACGGCTTCCCAATGTATTTGGAAATGGGGTTGTATTTAAAGGGCAGCTTTCACTGAGAGTGAAATGGAGCTTCTTAGTCGATTTTTCTGCATCGTCATAGTAAAATATGGGCTCCTAAGAATAGCGGATATGTATTGGGTGACCCTTTCAGTCTAATCAACTCTAGTAATTAATTGACTTAACATAATGCTGCTAAGGGAGAGTCTGGTGTCATTACCCTGTTTGTCAGTGACACATGATATATTGCAGCGATACATTTTGTCACAAAGGTTAAGTTAAATCTAGTAGTCATTTAATTAGCTGTCAATAAGTATTAGCAGGTTGCCTAAAGTAGAGGTGGACAGGTTTCATGTTAACTTGGTTATTGTGATTGCAGTTTTCTAAGGTGATAGCTATACTTCTAGAGCAGTAGAACCACTCTTAATACTTAAACTGTTAAAATTTATTTAACCACTCCACTCAGGAGGGCAGACTAAAACATAAACATGTGCATGTATGTACATAGAAATTCTTTGACTACTCTCTTCTGACTGCTTTTCATACCCCAGGAATGCTAAATATTGATATATTGTGTGTTTTTGTATATTATACTGATATACTGATATACGTTTGCCATATCACCGCCTTTAAGTCCACCACTAGAAGTCACAAAATTAGCAGCAGGCAGAATGATACGCTTTTTAAGATACAGTTTTTATTTGTTTTGTCAGTTCTACCTATTAGGTTGTTTGAGCAGGAGTGAGCATGCTTAAAGAAGATATATTTAAAGAGATGTTGACATTGTTGACTTGCATTTGTTTTCATGGGGACCTAGTGGTCATTGTCCCACCTAATTTGTTACCATGCTGTAGTGCTTAAAGGACTATTTCTTTATTAATACACCCCCAACCACCAACACCACTAGCACCCCACCCCACCCACCCAAAATAACCCTCAACCACATCCTTCTTTACTGTCTGAGATGGAAGATCGTGGAAATTAAAGGAGATGGCTACTTAACGCTTTCCTCTTCCTCTTCCTGTCTGATAAAAGAATAACGAAAAGAGAGTGCGAGAGTAGTTGACCTCCAGACTCCTCTGAATAGTATGACCCTCTTCTCCTTTCCCTCTCTCAAAGTTCCCCAAGTGATAGCTGATGTGATGACTGACTCTGGCCATTTGTTTTGTTCTGTCCCTCACCTCCACACACACACACACACACATGCACACAGATCTATATCCTCTAATGGGTCTCGTGTCACACAGTTCAAAAGCAGTTGGGTGTATACACACTCTTGACCCCCCACCCTCTCACTGTCCCATGGGAGTGAGGCTCAAGGCAGGCATCAGGCCATACTTAAGAGAAAGAAGTCTTATAAGATTAGATAGAGCACTATATCTAGTTAAACAGGTTCTAATTCATGGCTGAAATCTTTGTCTTTGATGCCCTGTATCTGTGTACACATTCAGACTTATTACGTTTTTCTGTGTGTACTCCAGGCTATCACATCAAAGCCAAATACTGTGGACTGATTCTTAAATCTGCCATTGTCTCACATGGTACTACAAGAGACCTATTTGTTTTCTGTGTGCATATGTGGCTAAGGGTGTTTTTGATATCAAGCTCCAGCCAGTCTACTTGAATCTTGAGGCTGTGATTGAGATCAAAAAGAGTCTTTTAGGTGTGTGTCATGCTGACTAAATTAAAGCAATGCCTTGTTCTAACAATGGGTGACATTTAAGTGTGTGACATTGACTCATGGCATCTAGGCCCTTTAGTAAAAATCTGGGAGTGGATGATATGACACACACACACACACAAAACTAAAACGTGTAGCCTTCATTGAGCAAAGGAAATTATTTGTGTTATTTTGTATGTAGGATTACTTGGAAAATGAAAAGCAGAAAACTTCAAACACCCTGTGTCTTTACTTTGCTTCAGTGCTAAACATGCTGCATTTTAGTCTCCCGTAAAACAGTCATATGTGTGACGAGTGGTGTGACTATTAGAAGTCAATGCTGGGTAGGTCTATTTGGAGTTTTGTCTTAGTGTAAGTACCAACTTTTCAACACATTTAAAGTTTGCCTTTTGTTTTGGATGGACAAAAAACATGCTGCACTCTTATCAGGCTCATGATATCACTTTTACATATCTTCCAGGTACATCTTATTGATACAGATGGGTCTTCAAATTAAAACATTGGCATGCTGTAAATGAATAAAGTTTTAGAAGGTGGAGTTTGGTGGAAGATGTAATGATTTGATTGACCCTGCAGAGAGAGCACTCACAGAAAGCATACATAAACATACATGAGCAGCTAATTTTTCTGCCCGTTTGTGATAAAACTCACTTGAGGACAAGGAAGCAGTGCTGCAACTGATTAAAAAAAAACAACTTACTGACTCAAAGTGGCATCATTTGGTATCACTCTCTTTTTACCATGGCTGTTCACAAACTCATGAGAGTCTAGTGAATATAATAGAGATTAAGTGTAAAATGAGAATTGTTGGTTTTATTCAAACATCTTCAGTGACTTAGTTGGCTCCCTCTTGGCCAACCTACAATTCTGCATATGTCATTTATTAGTAGACACTACATTCCATATGTCCTGGATTAGATGTCACTATAAACCCTTTCTTGCTTTGCAGGCTTAAAGAATCTAACGGGCAGTACTTCTGTTTCCCTGTCCAAATCGGCAGGTCTCTTTATTTTGGCGAAGAGCAAGGGAAAAGAAGGAGAGCGGGAGCATGAAGGGCAGAAAGAGGGTCTTGATGGTGACCATAAGGCCAAGATATCCTGTAATGTTATTAAAGGGTCTTAATCCCTATTGCTTTTCTACTGGGGAATGAGATCCCTCTGTGGGATGAAGAGAAGAGATGCCAAGAAAAGGGGAGAGCCTGTATCTGACAGATAACAAATGGAGAGAAGAGAAAGGAGGAAAACAAGATGGTGGAAGAATGAGTGGGAGAGTGGAGCTTGGATAGAGTAGGAGAAGATGATGAAATAATATTAGAGAAGGATAAAGTGGACAGGAAAGGGAAGAGGAGTTGAATGGTGCCATGAATGTTTAAAAAGGAAAGAAGGGAAGTAGCAAAGAGAAATGAGAGCGAGAGTGAGAGAGCACACACGAGTTCAAGAGAGCAGAAGAGTATCTGATGATTCGCCTGCCTCGCAGCGCCAAAGCTGCTGTTTTGCTTGGAACAGAGTTTGCTAGTTCCCTCCCCACCCCTCCTCTTTCCAGTTAGGCTGAGACCAGGCCCCTTCACCCAAATCACTACACAGTCAGCCGAGGAGAGACAGCGAAGGATGATGTTACAGCCAGCCGCCTATCCCCCCATCCTATTCTCTCCCTTACTCTTTCGCCTAGTCTACTTCCCAGCCTCTTCACCACACCACAGGGCCCTGTTGCATCATGCTTGTAATTATAGTGCAACTGGAGAAATTTATATGGTAAAGGACATTATGAAAGACTTAAAGGGGAATTGGTTGTTTCGGGTGGTTAATTATCATTGGAATTCTGTAGGGCCTGAACGATATTAGTTTTCCAGTTTTATCAGTCAGTATTGACAACTCACAGATTTATTGGTATCTGTAAACATCTCACTGATAAAGAAGAAATCATTAGTGCCATCTACATTTAGTGCGAAGGAAGCCATTCACTTATGATAATTACAGTGTGGTTTTGCTCATATTCTAAGCTGACAGTCACTGTTTTCTTATTTTTATTGCTGTCTGTATTATTTACAGATTTGAACTGTCAAATTTGAATACTAAAAATATAGCCATAATAATAACAAATGCAACAAAATACTGATTTACTGGAGCTTTTTGTACTTTTGACTTTCTGCTTTTTAAAATTAACCATATGACAACGGAAAACTGAAAATTATTTTTTACCGTTTAGAGTTAGCAACTAAAAGCTTATCAGTCAGTAAGCCACAGTTTAACTACAAGAACTGAAATATGTATAATGACTATTTGCTCCTTCTGATGAATATCAGGATTGTTTGCAATTTTTTGCTGAACACCGTGCAGGCATGGAAGAATTGAGCATTTCTACTATGTACCTTAGAAGCTGGTCCCAAATGGGTAGGCTTTGTCCACTGGCCCTGTCGTCTCAGATTCTTGTCATCTCAGTTACAAGGTCTTGATCTTTGGCAGGTCAACACATGTTGCTATTGTCATTTTCGTAAATCCCTGTTGAATTCATACATGGCCATATGTCTCTCTTACCTTACTTACTCTGAATACATTGGTGACATGATAAGCTTGTGGCTGTTCCTGCTAGAGGTCTGTTGGATCCAATCTGAGACTAAATAAGACAGGTAGCACGCTACACTTGTGTGCTGGTCATCTTCCAAATGCAATGGCATTTGATCCATTTTACTTGAACACTTTATCCTTTTGTTTTCAGGAAGCACTCCTTATCTTTTTATCAGCTATTAAAGTGCAGGGAGCACATTCTGTCCAGAATATATTACTAATTAGTTTTTAAGTGTAATCTTTGCCTACATTTTTTTTTGTTTGTTTTTTCAGGAGATCTTGATGTGACTCTCAATGATGTTGAAACCCAAGCTGAATTCAAGTCCCACCAGTGGTTTGGAGCGACTGTACGTGCCCATAATGACTCAGTTTTGGTAAGATATCAGAATTTTGGATCTTAAGAGTTGAATGCTGGATGAATGCTTCTGTGTGTGCTCAAGTGTAACACTTGCGTATTAATTATTTTGAACCCTAACAGCTCTAATGCATTTTGCCAAAAGGTTCTTGGATTAGACTGCTCTGTTTGCTGTGCTGCTCAGAATGATGTCTTTTATTGTCTAAATACTTGGTGTAACTTCAGTGTAAAGCATGTGTCTCCTTCCATGTACTTTAGCCACCCTGTTGGATAACTCTGAATGATCTTCCCCACTAATAATTTAAGACCAGTATCAGAACTTTGGGAGTTGTATGCATAGCTAATCCATCTCATTGGTCCAGCTCCATTCATTTGTAATAGTTCTGGTATTCTTGTTCTAATCTCGACCTTGTGACTGTTCGGCTTGTGAATAAGAACTCTGTGTGTGTGAGACATTTAAAGCACAGGTGTTGTAGTTTATTGAACTTGGGAGAGGCGTGACATAAATCTTGCATCACGGTTACTTTACTCCAGATGTTGCACTGACCTTTCTCGGGCTCTTTCCTACGTCAGCCATCTGTATATATGGCCATGTAGCTAAACTCTGACCTTTGTCTTTAAAACTATCCCGCAGGCTTGTGCCCCTCTCTATTCATGGAGAACCAAGCAGGACATGCCTGAATCAGATGTCACGGGCTCATGCTACCTGTCTGTTTATAACTTCACCAAGTTTGTAGAGTACGCCCCTTGCCGCACAGGTAGATTTGCTGCAGTGCAGTCTCTGTTATCATAATTTTTGCATTGTTGTAATGTTATTATTTTCAAGCTAATAGTTCTCTCTGGGATATTGTAACTTTATGTTGTGCTTAAACAATAGTGAAAAGGTTTTTTTTCTTTCTTCAGAGTTCCATGGAGCAAAAGGCCAAGGTTATTGCCAAGGTGGATTCAGTGCTGATTTCACCAAAGTTAGTTGAATTGCAAAATTTTGACTTTCCAATAAATACCTAGGTGTTCATTATGTTTTCAGTTCCACTCATTTTTTCAATGTTTTGATATAGGATGGGAAGGTAGTACTTGGGGGACCTGGCAGCTATTTTTGGCAAGGTATGAAATTGTTTTAATAACTAGTACACAGTGACCAGTCACCAACCTTAATGTGTGAATATTTGTAAGTGATGCCAGAGCCATCAAAGAACCAGTTTGATTTGCTAAAGAAAATTTGAATGGGTTGTTCAGCTGATTTATAATTTAGACTTCATAATTTTGTCTAACAGTTTAGTTATCCCTTGAGTATAATTTCTAAGGAGCAAAAAATGATATGTACCAACTTACTTCTACTTTTGGGACTTTAGTATAAAGACCTGTTTCTTCTTCAGGACAAGTTATCTCTGCAGTAAAGGAGGAGATCATAAAGGCCTACTACCCAGGCTTCTTCCTTACATCAGTGATGGGCCAGATTCAGACCAAGCAGAAGAAGGAAATCAAGTTTGACGACACCTACATGGGTAAGACTATTATCCCTTGCCATAAATACAAGTAACTTAATGTGGTGGTATTGAATGATTTCTTAAACATTCAAACAAAACAAAACAGAGGACTGTTCTGTGTCCTGGGAAAAGTATGCTTCATCGGGTTGTGTCTTTTAGGTTATTCTGTGGCAGTGGGAGAGTTCAGTGGAGATAAAGATGAAGGTAAATGATACAACCAAGTGATGTTAACCATGAATATTCTTTTTAGATGAGAATGTCACTAATAGAGATGAAAAGCATCGTTTTGCACATGAATAGCTTACAATGGTATTTGAAATAATGCAATGTTTAGACAATGGTCGCTCTCATAGGAAGTGCAATGATTACACAAACTTTACAATTCAATTTCGCTTAAGTAGCAAGTGTGTGTAGTGTCTTGGCTTTGCCTGCCAGGATTCCCCCCACCCAACTTCTTCTGTCTGCTCTCTGTCTCTTAGACTTTGTGACCGGAGTTCCCAGAGGATTGGGTTTGCATGGCCAGGTAAACAAGAATCACTGAACCATTTCAAATGAAGTAGAGCGGCTTAGTTTTTGTGGATGTTAATGAAGCATTTATTTAATTTAGTTGCTTAAAGAAAAAAAATTAAACAACATTTTGTCATTGCAAAATGACCAACATTTATGGCTTAATTGGAGTTTTGGGCTAGGAACCTAACAAACACTAATAGTGCCTTACCCGCAGGTGTCTATTCTTGATGGCTCCTTGGAGACCTTGAAAAACTTCACCGGTGAGCAGGTAAGTAATGGCTTTTCCTCAGATGTACTTTGTAAAGCTGTAGCAAAACCCATAATGTACTGAAATGTTAAAGTGCTAATCAGCAGATGAGAATATTAGTTAGACTTGCTAAAGTCCTGAGTTTGTGTTTGTTCTTCATACTGAAAATTTGAGGTTTGGCGTAGCTCAAGCTCTGTGTCTTAATGTACCATACATGATTGCTAATACGTGTGAATCAAAATTAGAGGCTACATTTTGTAATGGTAGTTAATGTGTGCCTTGGGAGTTAGTACTGTAGTGTAGCACTTTCTGCTTTGCACAGCATTGTACCACAAGTTGCTTCCTTAGACTCCAGCACACTGATGAGTTAAGCAAAATAATTTATTTTATAAGTCTGCATTAACTGGGCTGTAGCACCCTGTGGTGAGCAGTAAAGCCCAATTATTAAAGCAAAAGCTTAAGGGTAATTTTCGCAAATGAGCAGGCTGATTTTGCAAGTGGAACTTATATGAAGCATTTATCTTTGCCAGTTGCCACAGCTGAGTAAATACAAACTGATATCTGTATGCTAGGCCGCTAGGCTGTTTTGATGTTTTCAAAAGGTTTTGTACATACTGTGAAGCAAAATTATTTTTTAAATGGCATCAAATTGTAACAAACAATCTTATCACTATGTGAAATTTTGGGGAAAAAAACACATCGTCACATAAGAATGAACAGCTGGATCATGTTCTGAAAACCTCATGTGATTTAAAACTAGCTTGTGCAGAACTTTAAGCCATTTTATATTTTACATTTTTTTGATTAAAGATGACATTCTGATCAAAGCGAATACAGACAGTTTTATAGAACACACTTTCTTATATGACCATTTTAGAAAATGGTGAACAAGTATGTATAATTTGATATTTACTTAATCATTTTTTTCAGATGGGCTCCTACTTTGGTTATGCAGTGGCTGCTACTGACATCAACAATGATGGGTGAGTGACCATAACTAACTTAACTGTTTACAACCACTGTCCAGATGTTTTACTTTGTTTCTGTTAATATAAAACTTATTTTGTTCCAGGTGTATAAAATAATACTTAACCAACTTCCAAGCTTTCAAATAATGTTTTGAAGGAAGCTGAAAAAAAAAGCTAAAGTTAGAGAACTTAAAACGGTTAAAACGGTAAGAATAAAATGATAGTAAACATAAAATAAAAGTAAATATCTATAATTTAAAAAAATTTTAAAAACAAAAAAAAGTGATCCTTATATTTATCTCTGTACAGAATAGCTTTTAGCTAATAATATTAATTAATTAATTAATATTTTATATTTATACTTCCCTATTCCACAATTTTCTTATGATGTCTGGTTTATAATATTCAAAGCTAAACTAGGTGCATAGAACACAAACACATTTATGTCTAGATAAATGTAAAGAATTGTAGATGTTTTTTGTTCATACTTATGCTCTGCACTCCAGACTGATGGACTTGTTGGTGGGTGCTCCCATGTTCATGGTTCGTGATTCTGATGGGAGGTTGGAGGAATTGGGACGAGTCTATGTGTACATACAGACGGGCCCTCTGGAGCTTATACCACAGCTACCTCACCTTACTGGCACACAGACGTTTGGCCGGTTTGGCAGCTCCATTGCTCCTCTTGGAGATCTCAATCAGGATGGCTTCAATGGTGAGGAGATAATCACCTGGATTTTACTACTTTTTATTAATTCATATTCATGCATTCATACATATTCATCCAGTACTATTTAAGTAGTAATATCTTATCTCGTTCATAAGACGTGGCTATTGGCAGTCCATTTGGTGGGAAGGATGAACAGGGCGTGGTCTTCATCTACAATGGTTATGCTAAAGGACTTAGGGAAAAGCCCACTCAGGTGCTTGCTGGCCAGTGGGCTTCAAATGCCCCTCCTGCCCCGCCTGCCAGTTTTGGCTTCACGCTGCGAGGAGGCAAAGACCTGGACCAAAATGGATACCCAGGTGAAAACTGTTTGGCAGACACTTCTTGCTGATTGCATTTAAATAACTGCCGGATTCTGGACTCAGACAGGCTTTTTTTTTTTTCCTCTTTCAGACCTCATCGTTGGAGCATTTGGAGTGGACAAGGCAGTTCTTTACAGGTAAT